>JABACO010000011.1:1189557-1269557 GCA_013339895.1 Ephydatia muelleri | reverse complement strand
GGCACATTATATATCACACATAGGATATGACGCATTGCCCAAAACATAATTTAAAGGGCACCACACAGGAACTAAAATACCTCCCAACCAATCAACCATGGGGATAGGACCACCCAACAAGCCAATCAGACACCAATTCCCTGTCGCCCACTTGAAGTTATAAATAAATAAAGGGAATGAGCTGGCATGAATCCAAACACTGAAGGTGGGTGTGCCCCAACCCAGATACCACCAATAAGCCAATAATTAAATAGGTGACATAGTGACTAACTCCAAGGACCGTCCTGTCACACACAGATAGGGATTCTGTTGTGGTTCCAACTCCACTGGCAACCAAATATTCATCACTTTGTAGCCACACTCATGACTTACACTTGTACTCCTGACTCATGGTTCATGCATGTTGGACTGTCACCACAAGTGGCCCTGAACAGGTGCACGCGAAGCCCTCCCAGTGTGACCCCATGCTGGCACAGGCTTGCACGCTCACTAATACACCTTCCTCTCTTCCCATAACAGCCAGGGCTCCCCCCAAACACACAATATGGGAATGCATGCACGTGCTGTTGTTGCTGATGCACGTGCGTTGATGTACGTCTCTGTGAGGAGGCGTGGCTTACCAGGTATAATCCAGTTAAAATCTCCATTTTCGACTCTCTGGAAAAGGCAAAGTGATTGATGGATGTACACTAAGTGATGCTAACTCACTTCGTAAAATTCGTACTCTTCAACACTGAACGTACTGAAGTCAAGGAACCCAAACTGCAATGCCTGCAGAGGTGAGACCAAGCAATGACACAGTCCCCAAACCCCCCACACCCACACACCCACACATGCACATATTCAGGGCTACTTGCCATGCCCAGGCACACAACACACGCACGCACGCACGCACGCGCACACACACACACACACACACACACACACACACACACACACACACACACACACACACACACACACACACACACACACACACACACACACACACACACATACACACACCACTCATGCTTACCTTGTACACAGCCTGGAAGCAGTGGAAGAGGGTGAGGTTGTAGGTGCATGAGCCGTTGGAGGCGTCTCTGAAGGGCAAGAAGGGTGGATTCTGGTGCAATGCCAAAGGCCTGAAGGCCTCCTCAGGTGTCTTGCGATGGTAGATTATCTGCAGGGGAATCATTTATTTACCTTGATCATACTTCTTAAATATGTCACAATGGTAAGGGATTAAAGACATAGGTACATCAAAGGTCTCCCCTCACTCCTTGAGCTATTTGTAAAGTTATGATTGTGTCAAGTGTGCCCCAACTCTATACCGGTACAACACACAAGTATGTGCCAAGTTGATACATGTATCATATGCACACACAGACAACAGGAATGTGAATACAACACAGGCATCACCACCAACGCACATGCCTTCACAAGTAAGAGCCATGGGGGAGCACCAATTACAATGTAAAGCCCCCTACTGACAAAAAAAAAAAGCGGGCAATCCTGCATGTGGCAGCCAAAAGCATCCTACATGTCAAAGGTGCCTCCACTTGTGACATCATAACAGTACATGGTACTGAAAACTGCACAAAGATGAGTTAACATATATGCTCGCATAACACACACACACACACACACACACACACACACACACACACACACACACACACACACACACACACACACACACACACACACACACACACACACACACACACACACACACACACACACACAGAGCTAACTTACGATGTAGCAGCCAATCAGATACGCTGCATTTGCCCTCTTGGTACTGTCGTAGGATGTATAGTGAACTATTCTTTTCTTGGATAGTGATGAGCTCTGTCAAAACAAATTAAAAACAAATTAAACGTTATGCGCTTGGATACAAATCTATATGCCATCCATATCCCCGACGCCAGGTGTTTTAACCAAAAGTAGATTCATACTATGCGTGCCAAACAGTGCAGTGTGGTCGTTATGGCAACAAATTGGTTGGGAGGCGCAATGCGATAAGAAAACCTGTTCTTTTTTGGCCAATGAATGTGCAACTATGCAGCTATGAACTACAAAGGCTTCCCCGTAATCTGTGGAACACGCGCAGAACACAGATCGAGAAATTTGCACTTTATAAACAGTCGTTATCACATATGTGTGCTATCTTGACTTTTATATTTATGGTTTTACGCTGAAAATTGGGTCAAAAAACTAATTGGATACTTAAAAACTAACAACCAAAAAAAACAAAAACAAGATCCTACTGACAAGACTTGAAGGTAAGTACATATAATAAGCTACGTGCTGAGAGACATTGGTTTAATCCCTTACATGCAAACACGGAAAACTGTGGACCAAAGCTGAGAACAGATATGTGCCATGCTTGTCACTACATAATAATCTCTTTTTCTCTCTCTCTCTCTCTCTCTCTCTCTCTCTCTCTCTCTCTCTCTCTCTCTCTCTCTCTCTCTCTCTCTCCATCTCCCTATTCCACTTACTTTCAATTTTTTGTTTACTTTCTGACAGTAGTGATAGAGCATTGCCAGATTGAGTGGTCCAAAGTCAGCGTAAAAACTGTTTCAGTCGGCGAAAAGGCGCTAAGTTATGCACCCCAATGCGTGCACAACTTACTTCTCGTATGTGAATTCGTCGTCTATACAGAAGTAGTGGTGTGATGACGTAGTACGGGGTTTTGAGCGTAGCGTGGCAAAGTAGAGACGGTCTACGAGAAAACCGATAGTAAAAAAAAAGACGACAATTGATAAATAAATCGGAACAATGCACGAAAACGTGAGTGGTGCGCCTCCCGCCCCACGAAGAAATACCGCACCATGTTGTAAGAGGTGCAACGGGCGGCAATATCACATGCACACAAATACATTTATGGTACCTTCAAGGAACTCGCACAGTGTTACATCTCTGTCCGCCATAGTAAGTAGAGTGAGTAGGTCGTCTTTAGTCGTGTTTTCTTTCTTCTCGTCACAGGTAGAAATTTCTTCAGTTAGATCGGCATGCTTAGTCGGCGCGTCCGTCCAGTCAAACGTAGAGAGCGCTCAAATCTGTCGATCGGCCAGTCGCCCTCAGGACGGCACTTTCTTGGAAAAGATTGGAGTGTGGACCCAAAAGTCGGTTCAACCGACTGTCCTAAAGATTAAAATAAGCAAAACCCTAGGCTACCGGTAGCTTCACACTCGCTGCTTCTAGCCCCGCACGTTCTCTTCGCACTCTTTTTGTGCTGCCCCAGTCTTATTCTCCACTATATTTACTATAACACTGGGGAATGTCGTATTATATTAACAACCGTAAAGAATGAACCGCGAATATTTAGAAAGTCTACGACATTCATCGCATAGCTCTAGAATTGGCTTCAAACAGTGCACATTTGACGGGTTTGTACTTACACAAAAAAAAGTCCTTAAAAATGGTGCTAGTTTTCCATTTAGCAGCCTCCATGACAGTGTTGATTGGTGCACAAGATAAATCAGCCAAGAACCTTTCTCAAAACTGTAGAATTGAGGCTCAAGACTTCAGAACGTGCATAATCATGTGTCACAGGAAAAGCATTGTGCCCAATAATCTCTAGAACACCACAGTCTTGACACCAGCAGCCTCCAAGACAGTGTTGATTGGTGCGTGCTCAGTTGAACCCATGTCAAGATGGGCGTAGTGAAGCTGCTCACCTGAGCAATTGAAAGAGGGATTTACAGATCAGTCCAAAATCGCACAAACACACAAACATGTGCCAGTTTACAAGAACTCATGTTAACACTTTCAACAGGGCCATTCCCAACAAAACACTCTCTGCATACAGAGTAAGACGAGCTAACCTGGTCCGATCACAAACTGCCCACCCTGCTGCTTGACATCTCCCTGCAACTCCATGCTCTTCAACCCCTCCCACGTGGACCTCAAGGTGCCAGACAGTGCCGACGACTTAACATGCTCGCTACCTGCGGTGAAATGTAATTAGAATCGACCGTCCCTCCCACAACGATCCATAGCCAGACACACATACAGAGAATGTATTTCAATACTGATGTTTGAGACATACTCCATCCCCAAGTAATCGGCTGCTAAATATACTGAGTGAAGCGAAATTCCCAAAATTCCCCCACATTGAATACTAAACCTCACTTGATCAAACCCTTATAAATCACACACACACACACACACACACACACACACACACACACACACACACACACACACACACACACACACACACACACACACACACACACACACACACATACACAAACACTCACAAATCTGGGACATCACACACACACACATACACAAACACTCACAAATCTGGGACATCACACACATACACAAACACTCACAAATCTGGGACATCACACACACACACGCACATACCTGCACCAGTCTTCAAACTCCGTATCATTCCCAGAGCCTTGTACACGACCTGCTCACTGTCACAGTACACATCGTAAGGATACCCTGCAATGCACAACACACGCGATCACACGCATGCCCACATCGCCATGACCACAACTAAATGCCCAAGCTCCATCGACCCAGAACAGGTAAACCAGGACAGGAAGTAGAAAAGGAGGATGGGGGTTGGGGGGTGGGGTGGCGGAAGACTGAGAGGAGGTGAGTGGAAGACTGAGAAAGGCTGACAGGGTGGAGATGAGAGGAGGTGAGTGGAAGACTGAGAAAGACTGACAGGGTGGAGATGAGAGGAGGTGAGTGGAAGATTGAGAAAGGCAGACAGGGTGGAGATGAGAGGAGGTGAGTGGAAGACTGAGAAAGGCTGACAGGGTAGGAGGTGAGTGGAAGACTGAGAAAGGCTGACAAGGTGGAGATGAGAGGAGGTGAGTGGAAGACCGAGAAAGGCTGACAGGGTGGAGATGAGAGGAGGTGAGTGGAAGACCGAGAAAGGCTGACAGGGTGGAGATGAGAGGAGGTGAGTGGAAGACTGACAGGGTGGAGATGAGAGGAGGTGAGTGGAAGACTGACAGGGTGGAGATGAGAGGAGGTGAGTGGAAGACTGAGAAAGGCTGACAGGGTGGAGATGAGAGGAGGTGAGTGGAAGACCGAGAAAGGCTGACAGGGTGGAGGTGAGTGGAAGACTGAGAAAGACTGACAGGGTGGAGGTGAGTGGAAGACTGAGAAAGACTGACAGGGTGGAGATGAGAGGAGGTGAGTGGAAGACTGAGAAAGACTGACAGGGTGGAGATGAGAGGAGGTGAGTGGAAGACTGAGAAAGACTGACAGGGTGGAGATGAGAGGAGGTGAGTGGAAGACTGAGAAAGACTGACAGGGTGGAGATGAGAGGAGGTGAGTGGAAGACTGAGAAAGGCTGACAGGGTAGGAGGTGAGTGGAAGACTGAGAAAGGCTGACAAGGTGGAGATGAGAGGAGGTGAGTGGAAGACTGAGAAAGGCTGACAGGGTGGAGATGAGAGGAGGTGAATGGAAGACCGAGAAAGGCTGACAGGGTGGAGATGAGAGGAGGTGAATGGAAGACCGAGAAAGGCTGACAGGGTGGAGATGAGAGGAGGTGAGTGGAAGACCGAGAAAGGCTGACAGGGTGGAGATGAGAGGAGGTGAGTGGAAGACTGACAGGGTGGAGATGAGAGGAGGTGAGTGGAAGACTGACAGGGTGGAGATGAGAGGAGGTGAGTGGAAGACTGAGAAAGGCTGACAGGGTGGAGATGAGAGGAGGTGAATGGAAGACCGAGAAAGGCTGACAGGGTGGAGATGAGAGGAGGTGAGTGGAAGACCGAGAAAGGCTGACAGGGTGGAGGTGAGTGGAAGACTGAGAAAGACTGACAGGGTGGAGGTGAGTGGAAGACTGAGAAAGACTGACAGGGTGGAGATGAGAGGAGGTGAGTGGAAGACTGAGAAAGACTGACAGGGTGGAGATGAGAGGAGGTGAGTGGAAAACTGAGAAAGACTGACAGGGTGGAGATGAGAGGAGGTGAGTGGAAGACTGAGAAAGACTGACAGGGTGGAGATGAGAGGAGGTGAGTGGAAGACTGAGAAAGGCTGACACCATGGGATACATGGGTGTAGTGAGATAGAAAGCAGACACTCGGGCAATGGGCTGCCATTGGAACTCGAATGGAGTTGCGGTCACTGCCTGTTATATGAGAATGGCTCATACCTGAGACCGAGCCTACTCGTTAAGTGCTGGATATTGGTGTCACAAGAGATCGCATTTCACAGGTGGCGCCAAAGACCACACCTCATACGTGTATATGTAATTACACGCATAAGCAAACACACACGCAGCTTCATTCCATTGGGCGATCGCACAACTCTAATCAGTAATAGGTTCTATTTAGACAAAATAACAAATTAAATTCTATGTACAACAGACTCACTGCGCCTTCTTACCAGTTTTTGTGATGAAACCCTGTTGAATGGGAATAAAGCAATTGTTAAGCAAGCATATCATGAATTGTGTGACGATCAAAGCCCCCACACACACCCTCTAAACATGCACAACAAACACAGAATTGAAAGTGCACCAAAGGAAAGGTAAGTACGGATGCTTCATCAGCACACTGCCCCCTACTTGCCTCAAAAGAAGCATGTGGTGCTAGAAGATGACCTCATGACTACCTTAGGATGGTGATATCACAAGGTGACATCTGGACACCCATACCCGTCCCATGATGATGACCCTATTTTATAATTAACAGATGCAAATACAAACACACACATGTACACACAAGCACGACACAGTACTACGTATGATACACACATACACCTACATGCACCCTTAAATGGGATGCATCACAACCTACAAACTTTGCCCGTGTTACCAACAACAAAAGGAGTCCTCCCAAGACACATTCAATTGCTTCCATAATTACTATATTACTTTTGAATGAATGGGACTGAAGTGCAGGATATCATAGAAGTTGAGGATACATTTGACCACAAGTAATTAACTTTTCAAACAATCCTGACATGGGGATAATGTACAGATCAATTTGTTTATGAGAGTGTCATGAGCAACTACGATACGAATATCAGGGATGGGTGTGGGAAAAAACATTCTTATCACCCCAGCAGTTTGTCCAAGTTGACTAGACGTTCATGTTGCAGGAACAAGGCACTTTGCAGGGAACAGAAGTGCTAACATGGTCCTTACTAGACTATTCAAAACAGCTAAAACTGCTATCTCTTATTTTTATCAATGAGGTCCCTCCAAGCAGTCCACAGAGACTACCATTCACATTATTTGAGAAAATGAGCAAATGTCGCAGCATGAGAGAGAAACACCATGTCAATGGACGTTGGGTGCAATTCACAGTGGTGCGTTTGAGCACCAATGCTCCAGCAATGCAGGAAGGGGTACACTCAGTATCAATGCCTCTCAATATGGAGAGGGGAGGCGGAGGGGGAAGGAGAGGGGGAGGGAGGAGGAAGAGGGAAGGATGAGGGAGAGGGAGGGAAGGATGAGGGAGGGGAGGGAGGGATGAGGGATGAGGGAGAGGGAGGGATGAGGGATGAGGGAGGGAGGGAGGGGGATGAGGGAGAGGGAGGGAGGGATGAGGGAGAGGGAGGGAGGGATGAGAGGTAGAGGGAGGGGGGGATGAGGGAGAGGGAGGGAGGGAGGGATGAGGGAGAGGGAGGGAGGGAGGGAGGGATGAGGGAGAGGAAGGGAGGATGAGGAGGGGAGGGAGGGGGGAGAGGGAGGGAGGGAGGGATGAGGGAGGGAGGGATGAGGGAGGGAGGGATGAGGGAGGGAGGGATGAGGGAGGGAGGGATGAGGGAGGGGGATGAGGGAGGGAGGGATGAGGGAGGGAGGGATGAGGGATGGGGAGGGAGGGATGGGAGGGATGAGGGAGGGAGGGATGAGGGAGGGAGGGATGAGGGAGGGAGGGAGGGATGAGGGAGGGATGGATGAGGGAGGGGGGATGAGGGTAGGAGGGATGAGGGAGAGGGATGGAGAGGGTCCTATCTTTAATACAACTGCACAAAAATGTTTGAGAAACAAACCTTGATGAACTTGTGGGGAGCACATCCAATGACAACCAATCGCACAGAAGCTTCCTACAGTGTGTGTGTGCGTTGAGGAAGGCATAAGTGTGCTTATCCAGCCCCAGCCCCAGCCCCACTTCCGATGAGCAACACATACTGAAGCACAGGTGGTGGATAAGGATTGCTCCAATACGTGTGCACACAAGACATTCAACACATGCACATGCACACATACACCACATATCAAATGCATGCTGTAATACACACACACACACACGCACACACACACACACACACACACACACCACACACACACACACACACACAATTCTCAGCTCAATACAACTGAACAGTTCAAAGCATCTGTTAAAAAACCACACCAAACGTTCGGTCAATTACAGGGACAATGTGCTGTGTTGCCATGGTTATTAGTGTTGTGGGGAGGGGGCCAGTGTAATGTCCCACTGCTAACAAAGAAGCCAATTGGAGACACAAGGCTGGTTTCAAATTACACCAATCAGATGACAAGTGGAAGTGCAGTGACCTCAGTAATACGAATGACCAACTCCCAGCCGATGTTCTTTCAACCATGAATGGCATCTGAGTGAGATAAACCCACTCCCCCATGCATTTATCATCAAATAGGATGATGAATTTAAAAACAATTAGACGTCACCACCCTTATCACCAATTGGTGAACTTCATAGCCCATACCCAGACACACGCCACACTCGACACACACCACACATATGCAGAGCAGAGTCTCTATATAACATACTTCAAGTGAACTTGCTGGTATCTTGGCTAAATCTTCGTTTGATCACAGGACAGAAGAAGAGTATTATACTGAATTTTAAGATACCCGAGTCCTACCTTGAACGTACTCCTGACAAATGTATCAAAGAAAGTGCTGTGCAGTTCGAGATAAAAGGTAGAGCGGGGGGGAGATAAGTTAGTAAAGACAAAGACAAGAATGAAATGATGTAAAGCCAAGAAGAAAGAAGGGTGGTGGGGTTGGGGGAGAGAGACATGCGGTTATGAGTGGGGGGCTATGGCATATGCTCTCACCCGCACAAAAACTATGATGGCTTTTCGGTCCCTGTAAAGATCTTCAAAATCGATTTGGCCACCGTTTTTGTCGAACACCTTCATTTTTCCTACCACTGACAAGTTCTGGTTGAGTTCTGCACCTCCGGCAGCCATTTTTCTTTGGCTCAGCGCAAAATGTTTACTCACGGCCCCAGGCCCAGGCGAAATCGACAATCGAATCATTGCGGTTCGCAGGGCTATTTCACACACAGTTCCGTTGTGTTTCCTAGTCTCGCAAACCCGACGTATTTGTATTGTATCGTACTTTATGGGAACTGGTCGCATTTCGTACCCAGTCCTTACAATAACTCGGTTGCCATTATAACATATAGCTATTATTTATGATAAGAGGCTGTTGACTTCGACACTGCACTTTTAAAATCCAGTGAAAATGCACCTGCTTAGCTTCGTGTTCGTGCATAACTGTCAACTAAAATCAAACCTCCAAAATCAAGTTGACATAGACATATAAATTGTTTACAAAACCTGCAGTGTTTAATTAGTATTTGTAAAAAGTGACATTAGCACCTGTTTTTTATGATTCCATTATTTGAGTGTCTCAATAATAAATTAACATTTTTAGTTAGTTTCACTTTTAATACATTCAATAGTAATTTTTCTTTTTCTTTTGTGCACGGAACGTTCTATACGAAAATGGGTCTTGTGGATTTTATTTTATAACATAAAAGTTAAATCGATATATCTTCCGAAATATTAACGCTATCGGGTTCCTATTTGTAACACAACGTACCACACCATTACTATATGTGAAAATTCATTTTGGTGTCTTGCACATGCGGGGTACCGACGTTTCAAGGTCCGATACCCCGTAGGGTTCAAAACGGCCAAATCTTCAGGTAGGAGTGTCCAAATCGGTTCAAAATAGGTACCTATGTAGAAGGGTCCTACCGCTATTGATTTGTTCTGTTCGTTAATTTTTGCTTTATCCGTTATGGAGATACAAGTGTGCAAAGAAATTGCAAATTTCCCGGGCGTTACGCGCCATTAACGTATTACGACTGGCTCGAGGGCGTCCTCGTAATACGTTAATGGCGCGTAACGCCCGGGAAATATGCAATTTCTTTGCACACTTGTATCTCCATAACGGATAAAGCAAAAATTAACGAACAGAACAAATCAATAGCGGTAGGACCCTTCTACATAGGTACCTATTTTGAACCGATTTGGACACTCCTACCTGAAGATATGGCCGTTTTGAACCCTACGGGGTATCGGACCTTGAAATGTCGGTACCCCGCATGTGTAAGACCCCAAAATGGATTTTCACATATAGTAATGGTGTGGTATGTTGTGTTAAAAATAGGAACCCGATAGCGTTAATATTTCGGACGATATATCGATTTAACTTTTATGTTATAAAATAAAATCCACAAGACCCATTTTCGTATAGAACGTTCCATATTGCATATTATTCAGATTAGCAATAATATAATTAGATAATTTTAAATGAATTAGTTCATTTGTTTTTAATTATTGTTCTGTATGTTTAATTGCAACTGAATTAATTAGGCTTAGAATTACATCCGCTTCACACCTGGGACCATGCTATGTTCAGGGCAGGTCAAACATAGGACATTTATCATTATTTGCTTAATTTAATTTGACCTTTTTAGTCAATGCTTTGATTATTTTCTGCCTTAATGATACAGCAATATGCCTCCCATTTATGGTCAGTCAGAAGCTGGAAAATACATATGGCTCTGATACAGTCATTACATATCAGTTTTTGTGTATCTGATCAGAAAGCCTATGGGGCCAATCCCAGTACTCTGAGTGATTCTCGTGGGATGGTGCCTGCCCGAGGTCTAGTGGACGGATCAAGAGGATCAGGCTTCTTTTTGGCATGAAATCTCCAGGCTGCTGCAATTTGAACAACCTGAAGAGGGAGGAGGATGAAAAGTAAATATGCAGGCACAATTACAATGTTAGCTAATGAAACAGAAGATGAAGCTCTGAGAATTGGTTCAAGGAACAGTCCGTGGCCAAGGTTGTGAACAGATCAATATATTAACAGGATTTTCCACAGGGACATGAATGGTTAATTAAGTAATCATCAAGAAATGAACAAGACCTAGCTAAATGACGAGTGAACCCATAAACAGATAACTACCTAATGAGATATGTCCTATATAGACTTACAGGAATGTATTTTTTCTTTTGATTTTCCTTTTCTTGTTGGCTCAATACATCAAGGTCCAGAAGCGGGAGGCGTACATGTATCATGACATTCTTTGCTGCTTCATCCAATGTAGTACCAAGAACCACCTTGATGTACAATGGCAGAAAGAAATCAGCGTATATCTTATTAAAAAAAAAAAACAACTAATGTGGTGACATGCACTTCTCACTGTGGCCCATTCAGTGACTTTCTCCACAATGTCTATTTCATCCATTCTAAGCCCATCGGATTTGAGAATAAAGGCAAGTGCATCTTCTGACATCTCAGTGAACCCTCTACTCTTGAAAACCTCCTATTACATGCACAGTAGCAAGTTGGTGTGAGGTTCGAGTTGTGGACAGAATTGTGCATGCAAATGCCAAATGGTTGTCCCACTTGCCTCTGTGTTTAGCTCAATGAATGACAGACACTCCTCTTGCAGTGTGGACTGATTGTATGTCAAGGCCGCCTTGCACATTCACATGCGTACAGAAAATGATATACCGTATATACGAGAGATTGAATGTTAATTACCCCCAGTTGCTCATGATCCAGGCACTATACCTGAAGGAACTTGCAGACACTGTCATAAGCAATGGTATCTTGCATGAATCTCACACATATCTGCAGGAGGGATGAGGGAGAGGGAGGGAGGAGGGATGAGGGATGAGGGAGAGGAAGGGAGAGGGAGGAGGGATGAGGGAGAGGGAGGGAGGAGGGATGAGGGAGAGGGAGGGAGGGATGGGAGAGGGAGGGAGGGATGGGAGGAGGGAGGGAGGGATGGGAGGAGGGAGGGAGGGAGGGATGGGAGAGGGAGGGAGGGATGGGAGAGGGAGGGAGGGATGGGAGAGGGAGGGAGGGATGGGAGAGGGAGGGAGGGATGGGAGAGGGAGGGAGGGATGGGAGAGGGAGGGAGGGATGGGAGAGGGAGGGAGGGATGGGAGAGGGAGGGAGGGATGGGAGAGGGAGGGAGGGATGGGAGAGGGAGGGAGGGATGGGAGAGGGAGGGAGGGATGGGAGAGGGAGGAGGGATGAGGGAGAGGGAGGGAGAGGGTCCTATCTTTAACATAACTGCACAAAAATGTTCGGGAAACGAACATTTATGAACTTGTGGGGAGCACATCCGATGACAAACAATCGCACAGAAGCTTCCTACAGTGTGTGTGTGTTGAGGAAGGCATAAGTGTGCTTATCCAGCCCCTGAGCAACACATACTGAAGCACAGGTGGTGGATAAGGATTGCTCCAATACGCGTGCACACAAGACAATCAACACATGCACATGCACACATACACCACATATCAAATGCATGCTGTAACACGCACGCACGCACACACAACACACACACACACACACACACACACACACACACACACACACACACACACACACACACACACACACACACACACACACACACACACACACACACACACACACACACACACACACACACTCTTACCACTCTGTCATCTTCGTATGAGTAGTGGTCCTTGGACTCCAGGGTCATGGAATGGATCTTGGACAGGAGGTGGCCATCAAGGCCTCCATCAATACCATCCTCCATGATGTCCAGCTTATCAAGCTTGTCCAGTTTGTCTTGCATGTCCAGTTTGTCTTGCTTGTCCAGCTTTTCTTGCTTGTCCAGTTTGTCTGACCTACTCTTGCTGGACGTAAATTTGGCACGCTCTGCATCACCCAGTGCCCAGAGATAGGGCTGTTTCCTGCAAGGAAATTCCAAATATTGCACATTTAATACATTGCAGACCACACATCACGCAACCATTAAAATATGCACACACGCACATAAATATACACAGTACACACACACACTAACATGCGCATATGCACACAAATGAACACACATACACACACACACACACACACACACACACATACACACAAATACACACATGCACATACTCTTCCAAGAAGTTCTGCTGAAGGCCAATGATGGAGCCTGGACGACAAATTCTAAACGACCAAAATGCATGTATGTTAATTACTACTGCAGAGCCAACAATCCCATTTCAGTCCACCCACTCTTAACACATACATACATAAACAGATGAATGCATACACATATCTACATTTTTACCTACATTCATCACACACACGCACGCACGCACGCACGCACGCACGCAAGCACGCACGCACACACACACACACACACACACACACATACACACACACACACACAAAAGGCACCAGTTCTCATCATACACCACTGACCGCTCTACCCGACAAAAAGGAGGTGGGGAGGAAAACAAAACCACACCCACCTAATCCAAGCAATGGACTCTGCAGCTGTGAACTTGTAGTGCTTCATCATGTAGCATGCTATGAGGGTCCCTGTTCTTCCCAGCCCAGCTGGGGAGGAAGGAAACCATGCAGAGAGAAAGGTGGTCACCAAATGGAATGCAGTGCAATGTTACCACTACTCCATAACAACTAAAGCAATGCTTGTAGACTATTTGATCAATGACAAACCAAAACAAGCAACACTAAGTAGCAAATTCAGCTCAACCTCGAGATAATTCTCCCCCCCCCCTCCCCAGTTACTGTTGAGATAATTTCAAGTCCTAGGGATCCAATCAATAGCTTAGATTACCACTAACATAAAGGTAACAGTAATGTTCACAAGGGTCAGAACACTAAAATTGTTTGCATTCTAAACAGCATGACGTACTCGCAAGCATCATCACAACTCATGACTCATCTGATTTTGTGCAAGAAAGCTCCATACAGACTATACTACACACACTCATAACCACTCACTCACACACAACACCCACACAACACACCCACACAACAGAATGTTTCTGTGCTTCTCACCTTTGCAATGCACTGCTACAGCGCCATCAGTTGCCTCAGCAATGGCAAGGAAACGTCTGCAAACGCAAACCCATCCATCAAACACACTGAGAAACCATGGAGACCCACTCCTACTTCACGACTGTGTTACTAAGGGGTGGAGCCATGCCCCCCCCAGCCCCCCTCCCCATCAAACCATATATACAGGCATGTATTTTTAGGGGAGGGGCTATATAACTACCCCCCCCCCCCCCCCTCCCTCACACACTATACATACTTCACAATGGTGTCACTAGGGGTAGAGCCATCCACAAAAAACAACTCCTTGTGGTCGAATCCTGCCTCAGTGAAACGCGATGCCTCGTACAGTCTCTTGTTGAGGCGCACGATGGTGGTGACATTGTTGGCTTGGAAGTACTTAAAGTAGTGTTCAGGGGCGTGGTGCGGGAACTTGTTACTGCGTGGTCCGGCAAATGCGATGAATTTACCTGTGAGGTCAAGAAATGAATAGACGGGGAAGGAGGGGGAGGAGGGGGGAACTCAATGAGCAATAAACGAAGAGACATTTACATCACATCACACACACACACACACACACACGCACACACACACACAAATACTCTCACACAACCACATGCATTAACAAATGAATGCGCACACACAACACATAATCTATATAATAGCCACACACACTTCAGCAAGGTGACCCGTATCTAAGTTGCCAACAGTTCAATGATGAACAGGAGACGGTTGGAGACAGCGATCACGAGTAGGAACAGTGGGAAGTGGGTCATGGTCTGGACGACGAACTGTTTGTGTATAATCGGAGACCGGAAAAGAAGCACTTAAGCCGATCTCAGAAGAGGCGGAACAAGAAGCAGTTCCAGAACGGTGACAAGGACAGGCCAACGGGGGAGGAAACCGATGGAAACATGGAAAGTCTAGACTTCGGAGCAGAAGAACTACAGAGACTCCAAGAGACAGACGAGACACTGCGTGGCATTAAAAAGTTGGTGGAGAGAGGGGACCCTCAGTTCGTACGGAAAGCCTCACTGATATACCGCAGATCGAGCTCAACAGAGGACCAAGCGGTATAGAGCAGCTCGTACTCCCAAGTCGATAGAACGGAAGTACTAAAACTGGCACATGCAACACCATTGGCGGGTCACTTGGGGAGCAACAAGACCATCAGGGGAGTGCTGCAACGTTTTTACTGGCCAGGCGTGTGTCGAGATGTGGCGAACCATTGCAGATGTTGTCCGGAATGTCAGAGAGCGTAACCAGCTCCTTCGGTCCCTCTTCCGGTAATGGCTGAACCTTTTTCATGCATCGCTATGGATATCGTGGGACCTCTCCCTCGCAGTAGATCGAGACACAAATACATCCTGGGACAATGCTAGCCAAGTGTATGCAAGTTTCTGCATGACTCACTCCAATTTCCCTGAAATGTATTTTATAGCTATGGGGTCATGAGACATTGCTTTATACAAAAGGTCACTTTCCCAGGTCAAGTCGTTTGGGAGATTATCACCTACCAAAAGTTCACACTTTACTGAAATCTTGCAACTTGGACTAATTGTAGGTTTTGATCCCATCAATATAAAACTACTTTTTTGGCATCAAAATAAACCTGGTTTAGTAGAGTATCTAAAGTAGTACTGTAAATTACAAGTTTCATATCTGTGAATATAATTCTGCCTCTTTTTCTTCTGTATAATTTAGTAACAACCGTTGCCCCGAACCAAATTACACCAAAAAATTCATGTATAATATTTTTTGCAGGAGGAGCATATGTAATAGATTTAGGATTGGGCTGACTTTGGGCTGAGGCACAACAAGGGGAACTTGTTTTGGTACGGCTAGTGGCTGCTACAATGTAAACAGTTTATGTAGAGTATCTAAACTGTGATTATATGAATTTCACACTAATCCCAATAACAAGTATATACAGGAAGTAATTGTACTTTATTCATGTAGATGGCTATACAGGGCTTTTGTTGCAGTGTCCATTTCCTTGTCTGTGAGAATACATGTTCGTCCAGTGTGGATTTACAGAAATTAAAAGGTCACTAAATGTAAACTGTCAAAACATCAGCTGGGTCAGGATAGGAGAAAAACTTGCTTGGTCCATGAGGATGGAAGAAGGTTACAGTTACCTCCTGTAATCCAGGATCTGTCTTCAAAACATAGCCAACCCACCAAGCGCTGTCATATACCACTGCCACGAAGCCTTTAGCGTCTTGAATGCTCACAGAGCTGCATACAGACAACGTGTCTACAGTCTCAGTGCGGCAAACACTGCTTGTACTGTACTCCTTCACCTGTAGGGTCCTGGTTGTCAGCGGCAAGAAACAGTGCAGTTTTTGTGTTCCAGCAATTGTTTTGGCTTTTGACAGCCTTTCGCTTAGTAGACTCTGTTTCCTCACCCCAGTCTTGGCTTGTCAAGTACTTGAAGGTTATACCAGTCATTTTAGACTGACAAAATGTGAACAGCTCAAGGGGAGTTGTAATGTGGCCACTGTGTACTCGCTGCAGACTGGCTTTGGCAGCTTCCCTCTCAACAGTTCCCCCCACACCATCAGGTGGCCCCTTGCCATGGCTTGTTGCAAAGAAATGCCATTCTGCAACGAATCCAAAGTCTTCGTAGTGGTGGCATAAATTGATGAAGTTTTTACAGTTTTTATATTGTCCTGCACACCCATCACTGAAATGAATCATTTGAGTTACTTTGTAATTTGTTTTTAAGAATTCTACCAGGTGCCGCTGAAACAGGTGCACTGCCACTGCATTATGGATATTGCAGTCTGAAATGGCAACATAGCTGCCATGTATTAAGCCCACACCTTCACAGTTGAGGTAATAGACATATGGGTGGAGGGTAGCTTGTGTATTTGTCCAATGGTATCCTTGGATGGCATCCTGTATAATGAATGTGTAGTTTTCTGAGAAGTCACCCAGCACCAAAACTTTGTCTTCATTAAGTGCAGCTTTTCTATCCTTCAAGTAGTTGGATTGCTCTTTAGCAATAAAATCATGCCTTGATAGCACCTGCAGCTTTTCAATAAACATCTCAACAAATTCTTCAGTGGATTGAGATATGGTTTCCAGCTGAGACTGGTCTGTGGTAGTCCACTGCTTGTACTGGATCTCATCAAATTCATTTTCATCAAAATACTCCAAAAGGTTTTTCTTTAGCTTATCTGTCCCAGGGCAACTATTACAGATCCCTAGTGCACAGTCAGGAAGAAATTGTTTGCACCGAATTGCTGATAGTGCCTGTGAGTAATGCTTCAGTGATATTTCAGATCCATAGACCATTGTAACATCCTCCATCTTAGATCCCGCCATCATAAGTTTCACATTCTGGTGGATGGTACATACACATACACTGTGAGTTCCACTTGCACCAGCTATAATGCATTCCCTCGGAATACACTACACTGGATCACAGGTAATAGAGAGTGGAAGCAATTTGTTCAAAACAGAGTAAATTGCATTCGTGAGCTTGTTCCTGCTGAGTGCTGGAAGTTCTGTCCTGGATCTAGCAACCCAGCAGATATACCTTCACGTGGAATTAATCTGTCAGAACTTTCTGAGACTTTACTATGGCTAAATGGTCCTCAATGGTTGTGCAGCAGTTTTGAACATACTTTTGATGCTGAATTACATTCCTGATGATTGGCTGTCTGAGTTGAAGACTAAATCTTTTGATACAGCACACAATCTTTTAGTGGATGGATCTGCTTCAAGAGAAGCTGTAGTGAGGTGTGAAGATTTCAGCTCATATCAAAGGCTGCTGAGAGTTACTGCCTATGTGATCAAAGATTAAAGACCTTACGGAACGACGCTATACATTGCACAATTCTATCATCGTTTCGCGTATACGCATGATGTCATTATTGATGCGCGTAATATTAGAGTAAATGAAAGATGAGCTTCGGTTCATTCAAAGAACGTAAGCCCAACCACTCGATTCTTATTTAAGGTGGACTAGGTAACTGTATCCAACCTCCTTAGATTCCACAAGCCTTTTTATGACAGCAGTAGAAGCGGTACAAACTGAGGAACAGTTTAAAGTCGCGTCTGATTACACGTGCGCAGCTAAAAAGACATCACTTACCTTACAAGAGTGGTGGAAACAGTCCACTACTAATGGAACAGCTTACTTGGTTTGCACATGTACTAATAGTAAGACTTAAGGCCTGTTTTGCGTCCAAATGCTCAAGCATGGCTCTGAAGAGAACAAGAATGTGGGGTTGCTATCATCGTCTCAGAACAGCAGATACATTTATTCATGACTGGCAGCGTTTTATAACCCAGTCTGTTGGAACAAAGGCATTTACAGCCTTTTATCAGTATGTTACACAGCATATATTTGAGAAACTGTAGCAGTACATAATAATTCTTTATTTTTAAATGCTAGTGTACAGTGTTTCCTGACTTCCTCTTCCATGATCATAAAAATGCTACATGTATATGTTTGGTCAGTGATTGTCCAGAGGCCTCCTCTGTTTATCATGCTGATCCATCTCTCACTAGCATCGTCACTGTTGAATCCATCACTTAGTAATTCCATAAGCACATACATAATATTTTCTTTATTAGGGTGTGAACTTGATTGCATTTTTCATACACCTTGTGAATGGTGTATCCTGCTACGTAACGTAAAGCACACTGCTCTTCATTAGTTAAAGGGCATAAATGTGACTCAGATTCCTGATCATAATCTTCAACAGAGTCAACATCATTTGCAAATCCAACAGTAGCTTTGGTATAATAAGGTGTAGTCCCTAAGTGTTCTCTGAGATGGGAGCATGATGGTCCCTGATTCTTGCAGTAGTTCATATGCTGAACTGGACAGGTGGCAAAGATAGAGACACCACCGTACCATGACAGGACCCATCGCATCTGTCGTTTATCTTTAAGAGAAGCAGCCTGCATCTGACTCTTCCAAAAGATACGTCCAAATGTGCCAGGTGGATGGGCATCACAAAATGCCTTGGCATTCTCTTTCATCACATGTAAGAGATCGTCATTGAGTGAGCTGTCCTCTGTAGTTTCTCTTTTCTCTGTAGCTCCTTCCAATCTTTGCTTCAGGTTGGTGATTTGACGCTGGAAGGCTTTCCATAGCTCATGTTCTTTATATGATATCGGGTACACTTGTCTGGTAAGCTTTAAACGAGAGAATGTAGCATGACTGTGTGGATCAGTTCTCTTAGAAACACTCGCTTGTTTGTCATGATGGCTAACTAAGGCCCTTCAATTGGATCTATATGCCACACACCTGACACAACACTTGGTAGTGTGTTCCTCTGTTGTGCTGACTAGCAGCTCACAGTCACTACTACGAATGGTAGAGTGTATGGTGTCAAGATAAGCTACACAGTTGGTACCTGTTTCAGTACTGGGAAGTACTGGCTATACATCTTACACATGACGAGAAGTGTGGACAGTACCTGATGCATTCATGATTTTTTCCGTCTTTTGATGAAAATGTATGTCAGGAACTTTTCATCATTATTGCCACAGCATAAATGGGAATTATCTATAAAAGCCAGGAGTGACTTGATTTCAGCTAAATCAGATAAACAGTGAGGAATATGACTGAAAGTGCTAATGCTTGATAGTACTTTCTTCCCAACCACCTAAATAATAATAATAAGTTATGAAGAGTTCAGTGCAAACAAGCTATTTTGTCATACCTGAACATGAAAGTTCATGCTCTCATCAAGTATTACACATCGAGACAACAGCAATATGCCATCAGGATCTTTACCAACTTTAGCAAATGACAAATCTGCAACCTTGATCCAACCTAAAACACCACCAACTATGCTGATCATAATATTGCTTGTTTTAGGCTACATATTTTACCAGGTGGCAGAAGTGCCTCCACAATGGTGACTTCACTAAGTTGCTGTAACACCCTAGCTTTCTTCCAGAATGCAATATCGATTGAAACCGTCAGTGAAGTACATTGTCTAGTACTCCATTCGTACATACACATCATACAACACAACGTTTTAGAAACTGGCTCTCCTGACACATTTGTCGTGTGCAGCAACCTTCTGAACAGCTTTATGAATCGTACTGTGCCTAAATGTACCTTTTCTATCCCTGTAAAGTAAGGTTTCCAAAACGCGAGTGCCCGCGCAATCTTAATTAGATTCATGCGAAACGATGATGGAACAAGCGTATGTAATACATTGGAATATAGCGTTTCCAATCCCGTTTCGTAAGGTCTTCAATCTATGATGTGATGAAGTTTTTGAGAGTTCTGAAGAACAGAAATGACTGTCGACACAAGAGTCAGAGTTTTGATTTTGATTTGGCAAGGGCTGAAATCTACTGGATAAAAATCTTGCAAGAGTCCCTACTTCAAGAACACAAGTTCAGCCAGTGGAAGCAACAGTTTGGTATGTTTGTTGACAATGAAGGCTTGTAGAGGTGCAAGGAACGGTTGAGTGAAGCAGATATTACGGAATTTGCCAAGTACCCAATTCTCCTGGATGCAAACCATCATACAACAGCTCTAATTGTGAAGAGTTGCCATGCATGAGAAAGTACTGCATGGCGGGATGAAGGATGCATTGACAGAATTGAGATCACGGTTTTGGATTGTATGGGGAAGGCAAGTGGTGAAAAAGTTGCTGTTTCATTGTGTAATTTGCAGAAGATTTGATAGTCGACCGTTTCAGCCTCCACCACCTCCTTCATTGCCTGGATTCAGAGTTCAAGAAGCTCAACCATTTGCATACACTTTGCAGGACCTCTCTACATAGTGAATGCCTCAGACACCAAAGTCTCTACACATGCTGTGTTACTAGAGCGGTGCATCTGGCTCCTCCATCTACGCCAAAAATGACTCAGTGTTGCACCAAGATATCTCATTCTTCGTGTCAGACTAAAAGATATAGGCTGTTGTTCTCCATATGTTGGATCAAGGTCTGTCACGGAAATTTCGGTCCGCTGAAAATTTTGGTCCCGGACCAAAAATTTTGGTCCGGTCGGACCAATTTTATCTGAAAAAAAAGGTCCGTGTCCAGAAAAAAAGGTCTGGAGATTTATTTCATACGTCCACGTGGTTGATATCAGTTTGCGAGTGATGGCGGAGATTGAAGAAACAGTTGACGATGGTTCTGATTGTGATGATCTTGTCGAGGAGGCTTATACTTATTTAGTGTCGAAGAAGTATCCTGAATGTGTCAGTGAGACCAAAAAGAGGGTGATACGAAGGAAAGCGGCGAAGTTGACAATATCTGTTGAAGGAGAGCTATTGTATAAGCACAAGCAGGGAAAGGAAAAGGTAAGTAGCGTTTAATTAATACTGTGGCGTATATGAAACATATAGTATTATATCATTGGTCATTGTGTGCGTGTATTGTGATTGGTTGTGTTATACGTGTATATATTGGCAGTTGCGTGGCAACTAGTCAGTCTGGATATTTGATATTATACTTTGTGAGAACCTACGTTACAATACTGCCATTATCGTTTTTGATATTTTTGGTAGTGACATGTATGGATGTATGTGTCCAATAAAGTAGCCATCTTTTAAGCAGCAGGAAGTGCTGTTGCGTTACATCCAGAGTTTGGAAGAGCGCCAGAAGATCCTACTGGCATGTCACATTGATTCCACTTCTGGTCACATGGGTAAGACCAGGACACTGTACAGGATCAAGGAACGATTCATGTGGCATGGCATGGTTAAAGACGTTGTTAGCTTGGTGAGCTCCTTATTTAACTGCATGGTACTCCGTTATTTTTTTACATTACAAATTCAATCCTGGTTCTGTTATATTTCTGCAGCTATCAAAATGTGATGTGTGTCAACGCATGAACAGAAAGCTAACTACTGGAGTGCCTGAGCTTCATCCCATTCCAGTTAAAGCCCCCTGGTACATGGTTGGCATTGATTTCATTGGCACTCTGAGCCCAGTTGCAAAGGACGGAAGTCGCTACATCCTCACTATCAGTGATTACTTCACAAAGTGGGTTGAGGTGGTACCTACAGTCAACAAAATGGCATCTACAGTGGCAAGTTCACTGTTTAAGGTCAGCATGTGTACCAATTATTTATTTGTGCATGTAGCTATTTGTACATGTAGCTGTGCATGGCTTTACTAGTTCTTTTAGTTTGATAATTTTTGTGGTACAAAGCATGCTCTTACCATGCAACTGATCATATGTTTTGGTGAGCTCCAAATATTTATGGTCATGTCCTTACTTTAACTACAGATCTTTATGCGAATGGGACTACCACGTGTGTTGCTTTCAGACAATGGCAGCGAGTTCTGTAATGCACTGAATGACCAACTTTCAGAGATGCTAGGAATTAAGAGGAGGCTAACTACACCTTACCACCCTCAGGTTTGTTCCATGAATGTCATTGTGTACCGGCTGTAGTATACATATAAAAATGCGTGCATACAAACTGATGTCATCCGATCTCTCTCAACTCCGACTTGTAGGCCAATGGTCTTGATGAGCGCTTCAATCAGACGCTTCAAAACATGCTGGTGAAATATGTGTCTTCAAAGAAGGATATGTGGAGTCACTACCTAGACACTTGTGCCTTCGCATATAACACTTCCCGACACGACTCTACAAAATACACACCATTCATGTTAATGTTTGGTCGCCGAGCAACCCTTCCAATTGATGTGGAGCTTGAGCGGCAATGTTCTGAAGATCTCTGCAAGACATATTGGGAACTTGACGAACATCCCTATCCTGCTGTATTTTCAGAACATGCACGCATATTGGAAGAGGCCAAAGGCAACATTATCGCTGCACAGTTGAGGCAGAAAGAAGCATATGATAAAAAGCACTGCAAACCGGACCAATTTCAGTGTGACCAGTTAGTATTGCTGAGAAATTTTTCCCGTAAAAAGGTCAAGGGCGGAAAACTTACAGAAAGATTTCTTGGGCCATACACAATCATAAATGTGCTGCCAAATCGTGTATATGAGATACGCAATGAAGAAGGCAAGACTACTCGTGCTACTGGCAGCCATTTAAAAATGTACATGTCAAGTGATGCATGTTGTATGGAAGATGAAGATGAAGATCAAAGTTCTTCACAAGGAGATTGTGTAAGTAAAATTTTAGTGTGTAAATATCATACAATTAAGAGATACTTGTCAGTCTGCAGCTGATGTATGTTTACAAATACATGGGTGTATGCAACTCTCAGCCACCATGAAATATGCATTGTTTAAAGGTTACTCCTTCTGGTACTCTGGCAAGCCCTCATTCTTCTGAAGATGATTCAGATTGTCACAAAGGAGGCCAATCTAAAGGTTTGTCTTGTATATCCTTTTTCACTTTCTTAGAATATAAGACTTGGTATATTTTCAATAGACCATTCATCATCCTGTAATCGTGCCCATCAAAATGACTGTGTTGAAGTCGGTGGCATTGACAGTGGTTGCACTGTACTGGAGGATTGTTCAGTTTCTGTTAAACGAGATACCATTCGTAAGGTAAATTACTTTGTGTATAGCAGAGGAATGTACTACCTATATATAGTACAAACTGCTCATTTTGATTTGGATTGCACTCTGCATTATGTGTGTAAACTGATGATTTACCATTGATTTTCCAACAGAGAAAGTGCCCTTTCACACGCAAAATGAAAAAACAAGTAGTGGGTGGTGAATGGCTGACTGATGACCATATGTTCTATGCACAAGAGCTTCTCAGAATGCAGTTCCCCACCATTGATGGATGGCAGAGCACTCTTCTAGCTCAGAACAATGGATATCTTCCAGCCAAGATGGATGCCATTCAGATTCATATAGTGTCGGATTCCCACTGGGTAACGTCAGCACGACTTGGCGGTACAGTCACTCTTTTTGACTGCCGTAAGGTTGGAAGTCATATCTCTTCGACCCTAACCCATCAGTTATGCCAGGTGTACAGAACATCAATATGTGAGAGTGGGGGAATTCATTGTTAGCTGTGAATGTTGCTACCGTCCAAAAGCAGCGTGGCAGTGATGATTGTGGGGTTTTTGCAATAGCATTTGCATTGCATGCTGCCCTGGGTCACTGCCTAGAAGAAATCGAGTTTGACCAGGCTACTATGCGAGACCACCTCTTAAAGTGCTACACTACAAGAAACTTCACTCCTTTTCCTACCAAGAAAGTGAAAAGAGCCCGTCATACCCTCATCATGAATATAGATGTGTTTTGTAGCTGTCAGATGCCTGACACCTATGGGGATATGGTGCAGTGTGGTCTTTGCAAACAGTGGTTTCACATCAAGTGTGTTGGCCTCCACTCTCTTCCATCAAGTGCAGAAAAATGGAATTGTTCACTCTGTACATAAATCTTAGTGTGTTAATGAACTTTATCTGATATTTATAGGCCTTTTTCATATGTCATGTGACCTCTCCGTAATCTAACATACGTCAGTGTCACACAATATAAATTAATACACGTCCGCCATGTTGATTCACAGCTTTTACGGAAATATCCGAGTGACGAAAAGGGCCTATATACAATGAGTTGCACAACTGAACTACTACAATTAAGCAGACACATCAGGGCCAATTGCAGATCACCTACTGTGTGGCCTTGATAGAAAACGCCAAAAGGTTTTGGTTGGTCTACCATCAGAGTACATATGCATCAGTGATTATACATTTATATTCACCTACCACTCAATCCCGTCGATGAAGTCAAGAGACTAGTTACATACATGTATGTACTACAGCGATTACGAAGGAGATGGTGGTGAACTTCATTATAGACTTAGAAAACAACGTCCGGACCTAAAATTTCAAGGCGGACCGTATTTTTCGAAATTATCGGTCCGGGCGGACCAAAATTTTCAGCGAAAATTTCCGTCCGGGACCAAATATATCAGGACCAAAATTCCAGTGACAGGTCTTTAGCACACAATGGGTCAGGCAAGTTTAAAAACTGATGACCAACTAGTAGATGTGAAGGTGTAAGTGGTTCTTCCATGTCATCACATGACACATAGGAGATAGGATGTGAGTTCAGTGTGATCTCCACTTCAGTGACGACAGTCAAAAGCTCATCGTATGAGAAATTAGATCGTCCAATAGTTCTCTATCTTCATTGAACGTACCATCCTCTCAAATATTCCTCCCCACCAGGGAGCTCTTTCCAAGTTGAAAACCCACTTCAGATGAATTTCTGCAAAGAAGTTCTGCAGAACAGGGTCTTTGAGTATCGTTGAGATGACTTTACTTGCAGATTTCCCATTATCTGAAATCATTCGACAGGGGAAACCTCGTCTTGTTGAGAATCTTCTGAAGCTTCGCAAAAATGCCTCAGTTGTTAGGTTTGGGACAATATGGAATATTTGACTGAATTAAGGGAATCCCATCGATATGCTAACAAAACTAATGGTCAAGAAGTGATTGCAATTGGTGATATTGTTGTAGTATATGACCATGAACTTCCCAGAACCCTGTGGAGATTGGGAAAGGTAGAGCAGTTGATACGAGGTTCAGATGGATCAGTCAGAGGTGCGTTAGTCAAAATGAACAGAGGCAAAAAGAATACATCATTTCTTAAACGCCCAATTCAACACTCTATCCGTTGGAAGTGTGTTCAGATTCAGGTGAAAAAAGAGAAACACAAATGATGAAAGACACATGTACAACAGACAAAGTGCAATGTCCAAAACAAGCCGCATTTAAAAGAGCACAACAAGCAATATCAAGGAGTTAGATTCATGATTTAATGACTCTCACAGTTGACTTATAGTCAACGGGGGGGGGGGGGGGGGAATGTTAGAAAATATACACACACATGTATTGGAACGATTACGTAACTACGTAACCGCACATGATGTATTATATAATTGTTGTTGCCGCGCGCAACTGCATTGGAGTAGTTCATAGTCAGCGAATGATTCTCTTTTACCACAAGTGACCCTGAACTAGTGCACGTGAAGCCCTCCCAGTGTGACCCCATGCTGGCACAGGCTTGCACGCTCACTAATACACCTTCCTCTCTTCCCATAACAGCCAGGGCTCCCCCCAAACACACAATATGGGAATGCATGCACGTGCTGTTGTTGCTGATGCACGTGCTCTGTGAGGAGGTGTGGCTTACCAGGTATAATCCAGTTAAAATTTCCATTTTTGACTCTCTGGAGAAAATAAAAATGGAGAAAATAAAAAGGCAAAGTGATTGATGGATGTACACTAAGTGACGCTAACTCACTTCGTAAAATTCATACTCTTCAACACTGAACGTACTGAAGTCAAGGAACCCAAACTGCAATGCCTGCAGAGGTGAGACCATGCAATGACACAGTACCCAACACCCTCCCCCCCACACACCCCCACATGCACATATTCAGGGCTACTTGCCATGCCCAGGCACACAACACGCCACACACACGCACGCACGCACGCATGCACGCACACACACACATACACACACACACACACACACACCCACACACACCACTCATGCTTACCTTGTACACAGCCTGGAAGCAGTGGAAGAGGGTGAGGTTGTAGGTGCATGAGCCGTTGGAGGCGTCTCTGAAGGGCAAGAAGGGTGGATTCTGGTGCGACGCCAAAGGCCTGAAGGCCTCCTCAGGTGTCTTGCGATGGTAGATTATCTGCAGGGGAATCATTTATTTACCTTGATCATACTTCTTAAATATGTCACAATGGTAAGGGATTAAAGACATAGGTACATCAAAGGTCTCCCCCCACTCCCTGAGCTATTTGTAAAGTTATGATTGTGTCAAGTGTGCCCCAACTCCGTACTGGTACAACACACAAGTATGTGCCAAGTTGATACACATATCGCATGCACACAGACAACAAAATGTGAATACAACACAGGCATCACTACCAACGCACATGCCTTCACGAGTAAGAGCCATGGGGGAGCACCAATTACAATGTAAAGCCCCCTACTGACAAAAAACAAAAAAGCGGGCAATCCTGCATGTGACAGCCAAAAGCATCCTACATGTCAAAGGTGCCTCCACTTGTGACATCATAACAGTACATGTACATGGTACTGAAAACTGCACAGATGAGTTAACATATATGCTCGCATAACACACACACACACACACACACACACACACACACATAACACACACAACACACACACACAACACACACACACACAACACACACAACACACACAACACACACACAACACACACACACACACACACACACACACACACACACACACAGAGCTAACTTACGATGTAGCAGCCAATCAGATACGCTGCATTTGCCCTCTTGGTACTGTCGTAGGATGTATAGTGAACTATTCTTTTCTTGGATAGTGATGAGTCCTGTCAAAACAAATTAAACGTTATGCGCCTGGATGTACAAATCTATATGCCATCCATATCCCCGACGCCAGGTGTTTTAACCAAAAGTAGATTCATACTATGCGTGCCAAACAGTGCAGTGTGGTCGTTATGGCAACAAATTGGTTGGGAGGCGCAATGCTATAAGAAAACCTGTTCTTTTTTGGCCAATGAATGTGCAACTATGCAGCTATGAACTACAAAGGCTTCCCCGTATTCTGTGGAACACTCGCAGAACACAGATCGAACCTCGTTAAGAAATTTGCACTTTGAAAACACCCCACACACATATAAACAGTCATTATCACATGTGTGTGCTATCTTGACTTTTCTGTTTATGGTTTTACGCTGAAAATTGGGTCAAAAAACCAATTGGACACTTACAAACTAACAACCAAAAAAAAAAAAACAAGATCCTACTGACAAGACTTGAAGGTAAGTACATATTGTTGTATGAGCTCATACCTTGCAACTCTGGACGGACTACTGGCCGCGTTTTCAAACCTTCGAGGCAGCCAACGCTATCCCAGGCGACCGAGTGGCCCAGATATTCCTCACAAACCAGACCAAGGTTACGTACAAACTGTTAAGCAACATGGCTTCGCAACAGTTACCGGCAAAGGACATCAATGAACTTTCTATTGACGACATCGTCGAGTTCATGTGAACTCAATTCGACCCGACCCGGTACATTGTGCGTGAGCGTTTTAAATTCTGGTCGGACATGAAGCGCCGACCCGGTAAGTCCATTCTCGAGTTGGCCACGAGGATTCGCCAGGACGCCGTCACATGCGATTTCGTTTCCATTAAGGATCCACTGGATGAGGCTATGAGAACTCATTTTATGTGTTCCGTGAATAATGAAGCGGTTCTCAAGGCGCTTTTCAAGGTAAAGGATGTGGAACTTACCTTTGCCAAGGCTATCTCAGTGGTTGTTGAAACCGAAGATGCGGCCAAGGTGGCTAAAGAAACAGTTTATGGATAGTTGGGTAAGCAGGTGATGGCAGTGAACAAAGTTCAAGACAAGTCTCCAAGAACATCTCCATCCGGTGGGGAGAGCTCAAGGTCCAAGGCAGCCTTACATTCACGTCACAAGACTGATTTCCCCAAAGGCACATGCCCACGTTGTGGCAAAACGAACCACGGGGCCAGGGATTGTCCATTCAAAAGAATCAATTTGCAATTACTGCCAGAAGATAGGCCACCTCCAATCAGTGTGCTTGCAGAAGAGGAAGGACAGCCATACTGTAACGGTTATCACCAAACGGAAGCTCTGGTCAGTCAAGAGGAGTCCCTCAACTCCAGCAAGACTGGTCAGGGTCAGCTTCGAAGTAGACACTGGTGCGGGTGATAATTTTTGTTCCATGGATGTTTGGATGAAGCTTGGAAAACCAGCTCTCACACCCACAACAAGTCGCTATGAGGTAGCAAATGGTCAGCTCTTCTTACCTTGGGAACGTTTGAGGTGGCAGTTTCCCTTCTCGAGAAAGGTACTACTACCCGGACGGAAAGCATCTCCTTCACTGTCTCCAAGGTCTCAAGACTTAATCTTCTGGGGCGTGACGCTATAGTTCGACTGTGCATCAACCTTATGGCTCTCCTGGGCATTCCAAGTGTTCTTCCCTCTACCGGGGGATCTAATGGTGCCAAAGCTGTTCCTCCCATACTCAAGGATCTCAAACCAGATGTGGCACTTCAGGAAGCGTGCAAGAGGGTGTGCCAAGATTTTCCTGATCTTTTCAAGCAGAAACTGGGCTGTTTAAAGGATTTCCAGCTTGAGATTCAGTTCAAGCCTGACTCCAACCCATATTCTGTAAACTGCGCGTAGTCCCCTTTGCAGTCCAAGAGGATCTGACACAGACATACGATACAGGTGTGGCCAAGGGTGTTTGGAAACCAACGCAGTTTAACAGTTATGGAACTCCTGTGGTCCCAATCAGGAAGAAGGCAGCAGCAGAGGGGTCTAATCCACTGTGCGGGGACTACTCGGTCAGTCAACCCTCAACTAGAGCCTCAATGCCACTCCCAGATGACCTGATGTGAAAGCTGAGTGGCAGCTATGGTTTCTCCAAGATCGACTTGGCTGATGCAAATTATGTTAGTCAGAAGCGCCTGGCTCTTAGCACTCATCGAGGTGTTCTTCTACAGCTCCAACTTCATTTCGGGATTAGTTCAGCTCCAGCACATTTCCAGGAGATAATGGACCAGCTCACAAGTGACCTGAAGAGGGCGTAGCAGTCTACATAGACGATATTCTGGTGAGTGGGGCATCGGCAGCGGAGCACTTTGAGAATTTTCGTGCTTCGTTGCAACGGCTCCAAGATAAAGGCCTTCGCTGCCGACAAGAGAAATGTTATAGAAGTGTGGCATAGCCAAGGGTTCCAAGGTGGATGCAATTCAGCAGATGCCAGTGCCCACAGATGTGTCCAGTCTCCGTTCATTTCTAGGATCAGTGCAGTTCTATGGGAAATTTTTGCCAAACGTTACAGAACCACTCTACCATCTCACAAAGAAAGATGTTAAGTGGAATTGGGGCCCTTCTGAGCAGGCTGCATTCACCAAGCTGAAGGAAATGCTGACAGCAGACACAGTATTGGCACACTTTGACCCAACTCTACCAGTCGGTATCTCATGTGATGCTTCGGAAACAGGTCTGGGAGCAGTACTCTTTCACAGATATCCGGATGGCAGTGAATGTCCAGTGGCCAATGTCTCTAAAACACTTTCAGACACTCAAAGACGCTATAGTCAGATCCAGAAGGAGGCACTGGCTATAGTCTTTGCTCTTCATAAGTTCCATCAATTCCTCTATGGCCGCCAATTTATCTTAGTGACAGATCACAAGCCCCTACTCTCACTTTTTGGTCCAAACAAGGCAACTCCTGCATTGGCAGCCAACCGACTGGCACGTTGGGCCCTACTCCTGAACCAGTACAACTACACCATTGAATACCGTAAAACTAGCCTTCACGGAAATGCAGATGCCCTGAGTCGACTTCCGAGTGGTCCTAACAACTACTTCGATGGGGAGGAAAATGAGGCAGATGTTGACATGGTCTGTGCTATTAAGACTATTGACTCTCAACTAAACCCGACAGACCCAGGTGAAGGAGTCATCACGGGACCCTGTATCGCAAATGTCATGCGGTTCACACGGGAGGGATGGCCTCCTCAAACTGAAACACAGGACCAAGCGGGCATGGAGGACTTCAGGAAGATTTCAAGTTCTTTGTCTACAGTTCATGGGTGTTTGTTATATGATTCCAGGGTGGTGATCCCACGGAGTTTGCAGGTTCCAGTTCTGCATATTTTACATCTAGGACATTTTGGGATGCAAAGAATGAAACAGCTAGCTCGAACAGCTGTTTATTGGCCAAGGATAGATGAGGACATTGCAAATCAGTGTCATTGGTGTAGCACCTGCACTGAGCATCAATGCAGACCTCCTAAACAGCCAAATCACCCATGGATGCTACCCAAGAAACCTTGCCACTTGGACCATGCAATCAACTTTATGGGGTCTAACTGGCTGGTTATCATCGATTCCTACTGCAAATATCCCTTGCATCCATACAACCACCTCAGGGCAACTACTGATCTGTTAGAGCAGGATTTTGCCCACTTTGGGTATCCCCACACCATTGTCATGGACAACTCTTCTTCATTTCTATCTTCAGAGTTCCAGTCATGGTGCCAGGAAAGGGGAATTGTCCACCTGACCGGCACTCCCTACCATCCTGCTACCAACGGGGCAGCCTAACGGCTAGTGCAGACATTTAAGCAGGCCCTGACAAAATCATCCCTTCCACCCAGATCAGCTCTGCAAGAGTTTCTGATGCTGTACAGGCGCACCCACTCAGTCTGGGTTATTCACCAAGTGAACTTCTCAACGGACGACAAATCAGAGCTAAAATAGATGTTCTGTTGCTATCTCTAGCCCACATTGCTCAGGGCAAGCAGGCAAAGGAAGCCACCAAGTCGCAGATGACCAAGGATGGTGACCAAGTAGAGAAAGTGGCCACAATTTTCAAGGTTGGAGTTCCCTGTTATGCATTGTACTTCGGTCCCAGACATGACAAAGACCCAAAATGGGTACCTGCCATTGGTACCAAGGTTTTCGGCTCTCGCAGCGTGCAGGTGCGAGTGTTTCCTAAAGGTGTTACTTGGAGAAGACATTTGGAGCAGCTGAGGCCCCGGTACACCTCCCAAGAGGACACAGAACCAGGCGAACCACCAGTATTCACCCAGGAGGAAGCGGATCAATCACTACTAGGGGAAACCCCAGAAGTCAGTGTGCAGGTTGCCCAACAGACAGAACCAGTGACAACCCCAGCCCTGCCAAGGCAGAAACATGTGTATCGCAACCCTCGGCAACCAACTGGAGAAGAATATGGTCCAGGACATCCTCTGAGGTCTCAGAGACACAAGAAATGAGAAGTTTGCCTTGCACCCCTGGTTTCAAGGCTAACTGGGGAGGTGTTGTATGAGCTCATAAGTTGAGCACTTGTATGTGCTAATGTCTAGAATCACATGATTCACACTTCATATTTTCTAGGGATTCTGTTCTAGAACATTCAATAGTCCACTATATATATGTATTATGTGCATGTGTTCTACATGCAATCTGAGTGTTCACTCAAATTCATAATAAGCAACGTGCTGAGAGACATTAGTTTAATCAATCCCTTACATGCAAACACGGAAAACTGTGGACCAAAGCTGAGAACAGATATGTGTATGTGCCATGCTTGTCACCACATAATAATCTCTTTTCTCTCCTGTCTCTGTCTCTGTCTCTCTCTCTCTCTCTCTCTCTCTCTCTCTCTCTCTCTCTCTCTCTCTCTCTCTCTCTCTCTCTCTCTCTCTCTCTCTCTCTCTCCCTCCCTATTCCACTTACTTTCAATTTTTTGTTTACTTTCTGACAGTAGTGATAGAGCATTGCCAGATTGAGTGGTCCAAAGTCAGCGTAAAAACTGTTTCAGTCGGCGAAAAGGCGCTAAGTTATGCACCCCAATGCGTGCAGCGAGAAGCACAACTTACTTCTCGTATGTGAATTCGTCGTCTATACAGAAGTAGTGGTGTGATGACGTGTTATGGGGTTTTGAGCGTAGCGTGGCAAAGTAGAGACTGTCTACGAGAAAACCAATAGTAAAAGACGACTATTGATAAATAAATAAATCAGAACAATGCACGAAAACGTGAGTGGTGCGCCACGAAGAAATACCGCACCATGTTGTAAGAGGTGCAAACGGGCCGCAATATCACAGGGTTTTGAGCGTAGCGTGGCAAAGTAGAGACGGTCTACGAGAAAACCAATAGTAAAAGACGACAATTGATAAATAAATAAATCGGAACAATGCACGAAAACGTGAGTGGTGCGCCACGAAGAAATACCGCACCATGTTGTAAGAGGTGCATGCAACGGGCGGCAATATCACATGCACACAAATACATTTATGTTACCTTCAAGGAACTCGCACAGTGTTACATCTCTGTCCGCCATACACAGGAAAAAATTTCTCGTTCCCAACCATGGTTTTATCTTGGGTTTTGGTCAATTCCCATTCCCAACCATGGTTTTCATTCCAAATTCCGTCAATAATTAAAAAATTCCCGGATGGGAAAAAATTCCCGGATGGGAAAGAAATTCCCAGCTACGGAATATGTTAATCTCAACCTGGAAACAGTAATTCAATGGGTTTTTATAAATCGGACATGGATTTTTCGTATCCGTACTGGGTTTTTCGGAAAACCATTTTAATGTTTCCTGTGATGGAAATGTAAATTCCAATCTGAAAAAGATAGCATTTCCATAAGTGGAATGGTTTTCCGAAAACCCAGTATGAATAACCCATATTTACATATTCCGTACATGGGAATTTTTTCCCATCCGGGAATTTATACAAACCAAATAAGTATCATAACTTTACTTCCACTGTACATGCTTGGTTATAAAAATAACTATCTGCACTTGTATTTCCTATAATGGAGTCCAAGCACAGAAAGCATTGTTATAATGTTGTCCACATTAGCTATATAGAATATGTGGTACATGTTTGTACATTATGCAACCCAATAGTGTCCTATAAATTGTCCTTTTGCTGTTCCTAGGATTGAAGACCAGTGTACTGTCTCCTGCAATTTAAGCCTTTTGTATTTTGAAGCAGATATGCTTGGATGGCCTGGGTCATTTCCATAGAAGTAGACCTGGCAAGTGTTAGAGTTCTTGTTAACTGACTGTATATGTGCAAAGTATACTTCATTCCCGATGGTGCCACGAACACACACCATATCACCAGCCTCAGGGAAATGTGGTACAATTACAGCCTCTTTGTTGAGTGGTATGAAGGGTCTTTGATGATCTATAACCACATACATATATGGATCATGCAGGTGATCAGGATCAGGAAACAGCATCACTTTCCTAACAATGCTTTTGCATGGGAAAAAAATCATAGATGAAGTGGACTCAACAAATGGATTTTCGCTACTTGTGTGAATTCTGGAGTCACCAGTTTCTGTCACAGATTGAGCATATTCCTCTCCTTTTAGAAGCAAATGATACTCTTCTTCAATGTTAACGGCTAAGATTGCATCTATCTTAGCTACAGATAATTCACCTGCATCATCTGACACAAGGACATGTTCACCAACACGATACAAAGTACCTCCAAAACCATGCTGGGACATGTAAATGCTGGGAGCTTGTATCACAGCAAGGGTAAAATGTTTTAGTTGTTGCTTTTTCAAGACACGAAAAACTTCTGTTACTTCATGTGTGGATAGTGAAGTGTATTTCTTTCCCCCAACTAAGATTGATTGATATGCCACATCTCTATGTTTTGCCATGGTAACTGCTTCACTAATAGTACTTGCATGAACATATCCCTGTTAAGAAAATTCATTTTACATTATGGATAATTTTATTCAATTAACTTACTGGGAAAAAAGAAGTATTTAACTTCATGGAACTTTGTACATTTCCACTGTGAAACTTAAGGAATTCTCTTAGGCATTCTGAGTTTGAGAATGACAACTCCATGTTTCGGTTATTGGATGACCTAACCACATAACCATGTACCGCTCTTTCAAAAGTATAACACCAGTAATTGTCTGGGCTTGAAAAGCGTTTGATTTCCTCAGGGTAATGTATCAGATTATGCAGTGTTACGACACAACTCTTTAGGCCCTCAACTTCTTCAGTGAGGGTGTTATGCCTGAGAATTAACTGCTTAAGAAGTTGAATATCATCATCAGACCAACCGCTTCGTCCTATTTGGAAGATCATTTCAGTTATGCGAACAATTAGTATCCACACATGATATTCATCATCAGGTAAGATTCCTCCTAGTACATATTCTGATGCTGGATAGCAAAATTTCTGCAACTCTTCTGCCTTCCAAAACCCTAATCGCTTGGTAACTGAGGTTGGAAGTCTGCCATCCTTAAGTTCTAAAGCATGTGCATGTGATTGTAGAGAGCACTGGTTTATCTTGTAACATGATTATGGTTTTAATATATATGTAATTGTAGTGTTCATACCAACAACATTGCTACGTCTGCAGGGCCGAATTCCTCCTTGGATAAATTTTCCAACCTGAGCTTGAGCAGGGTAGTCCCCAGTCCATAGTAGTAGAATACACCGTATTACTATCTTTCCAGGGGGAAGTCCTTCAGATGATCCGGTGTATTCAACCTCCATGCCTAAAAAAAAATCTTTTAAGTTGATGTACACAGCCACCTCCATTACCATTTACAAATAGATCCTCTAATTCTTTAACAAGAATCTCCAGAAATGGATCAAGAGATATTGGACACTTATTAGGAAGTAGATAGCTTGGAACAAAACCAGAGACATACACCTCTTCTGTACTGCATCGATCAGACTTTTTCATTGTGGCAATTGACACCTCAATAGCTCCTGCAAATTAGTACACTAAAGTTAGCCAGCATGCAGGCTAATAATAACTACTCACCACAACTGTGTTTGCATGATGTGCTGAAAGGTTGCCACCCATCCCAATGGCCTATAAGAGCAATGTTTCTAGGACCTCCACTAGTAACTTTGGGTTTGTGCTCAAACCTTAAGTAGCAATTAGGGCACTGAATAGATATGCTGCATTCATAATGCTCTTCAATGTGTGTTTCTGGTGAAAGCCCTAATTCATCCTTGATGGATTGACTGCCCACAACTTGCTTGCAGTTTGGGCACAAAGCTGGTATAACCCATCTTGCTTCAGGGTTCCAAAACCATGAAAGTTCTTTGAACCTTTCTCCATCCCATATTTCATTCCGAGCAAAAAGAACTTCATTACTGAGCCAGTGATCTCTCTCCTTCCAATGAGCCATCATCTTCTCACAGAAGTGAGGATTGCTGCACCATCTCCTTATTTTATCATGTAGGCTCAAATAATAGTAAGTTAATTGACCTTTTTGCCCACAGTGTCTAATGAGAGTGATAGAAATTATAAGTTGCCAAATAAACATGAGCCATGTATTTATGTGTTTATGAATTCATGGTTAAAGAAAACTCACATGATTATACATTAGCCTAGCATGCTAGCTTAATCATGCAGTTTAACTACATAGCTGACACATAATGCTGCATGCTACATGTACGAATATACAACTGTATATATAAGCTGCAAATTAGCTAGCAATTACTTTTTAAAAGAAACTCCATACACCAACTCACTTGCACAGTTCTTCTGGTGAATTTGTGATATCATAGCAGCATGGATGCTCTCTATTGAGACAAATCCAATACTGAATTGCCTCAGTGTACCCTTCACCAGATAGCAACGAGATGCAATCTTGCCACGTTTTTGGCCAGTACTTTATGATGTTTGGGTCGCCTTTGCAGAACAGATCACGACCGTAGTTTAAAACTCTCAAAAAGTGAGCTCGTGATGACGAAAATTCACTTTGAATCTTCATTGCTCCTAAAACAGCTTCTCGAATAATGCATTTCACTTTATGATCAACGACCGTTCCTTGCATTCGCTCAACATTATCAATAGGAAATGATCCATCTTCATTTTGCAGAGTACATTCTATTCCTCCCGCGCAGAAATCCTCGGCCTCAAGCATTGTTTCCACATCGCCGCAGTCGGTAGCAGTGGTGGAGGGCGACGATTGGTTTGAGTTCGCTACGGTGGCGATCTCCGAGCTGCAGGCCTCAAGCTCGTCACCTGACATTGTTTTATCATCAGAAACAACGTTCGGTATACACATAGGCATTTCTGGAATGACGAGTGACGACGATGGGCTGGCTGTACTTGTGAAAGCTAAGTTCGATGCACATTTGGTAGCGATTTCCCAATGCCTGTATTCAGTAGATCTCGACACTGCACTACCATTGCACATCCCACAAGGGCAGTGAGAATGCACGCTGCGCATGTCTGAGCACCTACAGTATACAATGTCTTCTCTTTTCCACGTTAACGTTGCACTCATCTTTATTGTATATGCTGCTTCCTGCGCATGCGCAATTACGTTTCCAGATCAGTACGCGTGTAAACGCCGGCGGCGGATCGATATCGTCGACTTTTCAATCTCATGGCTGTTAGCGAAGACGAAGTAGCGAGTTGGAAGTTGGAGGAGACAGTGGAATGGGCGCTCAAGCAATACAATTCGCGGGTTGCACATCGCTTTGAAGGTACATAGATAAATTCATTCTTTGTTCCGCTCAGTGTGTGAAATCACAAACGTCGCATTTTGACCACCAGCTAATGAAGGGTAACGGTGTGCACCCTATCGCGCTTGCCGATCGCGATCACCCTATATAGTAGATTCATACGTAGGATTCTTTACCAAGGTTTGACATGGCACTTTTAGATTCTGCATTTGCGCGCGTAAAAAGTATCAGTTTGGAGGGCGGGCGCAGTTCGCCGGTTCGCACGTCCTAATTATACCTGGTGTAAATTAACCGCATTGGTGCACGGTGTTCTTTGATCTTTCAGAGCAAGAAATAGATGGTGAGACACTACTAATGTTATGCAAGACAGGGACAACAGATCAACTTAAGGCATGTGGACTGGAAACTGTCAAAGATCAACTAAAGCTAAAAAAACTGATTCAGGGTTCAGAGAAAACAAGTGTGGTGGCAGTAACAGAACAAGTGGCTTGCGGTACAAGTTGTATTGAATTAAACAGAAAGCTGTCTCTACCTGAACTGGGGAAGATCTCACCAGAAGATAGAAGGATCTATCTTATGATGTAAGGCAGCATGTATATTTTGTGCACTGCTGTGCTAATATATTATGTTCAATTAGGCGTAATAAAGTTCGCAAGGCTGTATACGATACCTGGAAGGGCAACAGTATTCCACTATTTAAGACTGACAGTGCTGAGCGACAAAAACTGGAAGAGCTTGCTGCAACTCTAATCCCAACTTGCAAAACAAAATATTTTGGAGAACGTGCAATAAGGCAGCATATCTTCGATTCACTGAATGAGAAAAAACGAAGAATAAGAAAAGGGGTTGACTACACTAAAGTAAGTATATGTGTAATAGACATTAAAAACTTACAATGATTATCGTGCAGCAACCTAATAATTAAAAGCATTATTAATGATTATAGCATGCATGTCAATATGGGCTGGATTTGTTTTGCAACCCAATGAATGTTGTTCAGTAATAATTGTCACAATTTACCATGCACACTAGCCACGCATACGTAAAGCTATTGCTAAAGAGACAACTTCATCAGTTGGTGTCACAAATGCAAGTAAGTTCAACAAATTACTGTTAGCATTGAATGCAGGTAAACAAGTAATGTTGTACGCATGATATTCAGTAAACTATAATTCTACTCACATTATATATAGCTACTGCTCCAGCCATCACTTCTCACGACCTCACTGAAGTTCAATGCTTGAAGATTGGTGAGTATAATCATAATACACCATTTAAAAATATGCACATATTTATGTATTTTTGTACAGCCACAGCTCAAGTTTCACCTTCTTGTGACCCCTCTCCTGAAAGTCAATGCTTGAACTCAGGTGAGAACAATTATATAAATATTAACCAATTTTAATTATTCTTTTTAGAATTATCAGTAAAAAGTGCAGAAGTAATTGTGCTTCAAGCTTTTGGTGTCCATTTCCTGAAAGAAGTAACCAGGCAACAACTTGTTAGGGCTATCAACAATCATCTTCCTCAAAATGCTGAGAGGAAAGCACTTCTCACAGCACCAAAGACATCACTGCTTAAGCCACTTGCACAGGGTCTTCTTGCCAAGAAAATTATTCAGATTAACTCTGGAGCTGATGTCTGTGATCTGACAAGAGATGACATTTTGGTTAGTGGGGTGCTTTAGTACATGCAGCATTCACTGGACAACACAACTTACAGGCATTGATTCAATTTGCTTTTCAGTATTGAGGTGCACTGATTGGTGATCAAAATTAATAGCAACTGTGACATCATTGAGAAGTAGATTGTGATTATGTAACCAGGGTGAGATTGACGAGGTAGAAATTGTTCTGTTGTGTGGAATTTAAGGAAATCTGAGACGACAGACCATAAGCGGAATTTACTACATCCAGGCTGGGATTTGGAGAAACGGAGGTGAAAAAAAAAGAAGGTAGGATCTGCAGCTCAGTCGTTGCTATTTCCGCTGCGGAATTGAAGAGAAACCAAAGCGGAAACGGAGTTTAAGCATATATAGAAACAGAGGTGGAAATTTATGTTTGTAGTGGGATTTGATTATAAAACTGGGATGGAAAAAGCTTTTTCTACGGTAAATCCTTACCTGGAAATACGAATTTCCATTGGGATTGTATCAAAAGCCGGACTGGATCCCAATGCGGAATTTAAGCCTCCGATTATGGGTTTATTCTTAATTGGTTCCATATATGGAAAACATAATTTCTTCTTGGGAATTTACCGCAGGAATGTATAAGAGATTTTCAATTTCCACCAGTGGAAACACGTTTTACCAGCATGGAATCGTAAAATTCCGCTGCAAAAACCCAAGGTTGTTTTTGTTCCACAAACCCAATGTTGGGAATATGAGGTGGAATTAAGCGCGATGTCCGGAACACGAAATTTTTTCCTGTGATAGTAAGTAGAGTGAGTAGGTCGTCTTTAGTTTCTTCTCGTCACAGGTAGAACATTTCTTCAGTTAGATCGGCATGCTTAGTCGGCGCGTCCGTCCAGTCAAACGTAGAGAGCGCTCAAATCTGTCGATCGGCCAGTCGCCCTCAGGACGGCACTTTCTTGGAAAAGATTGGAGTGCGGACCCAAAAGTCGGTTCAACCGACTGTCCTAAAGATTAAAATAAGCAAAACCCTAGGCTACCGGTAGCTTCACACTCGCTGCTTCTCTAGCCCCGCACGTTCTCTTCGCACTCGTTTTGTGCTGCCCCAGTCTTATTCACAGCCAAATTGTATTTTCTGATACAGATATGTAACATAAGTGGTATATACATGTTAACAGAGTATGTCACAACTATGTCAACACAGTTTGTTACATACTCTGTTGACATTTTATGTCACAATTATGTACTTACAGTTTGCATGGGACATACTGTTCTTACGTATGTTACATATATGTATCATAAAATATGTAAACATTATGAGGAAATGTTTATCCACTACGTATTTATAACAGAATTTATAACTGAATTTCACTGTATTTAATATTAATGTACACAAAATACATTGTAGCAATAAATCCAGTCATGAAAATGCACCAATACATTGCACACAGTGTCCTGTCTTTCTACTCTTTGTGCACACCAAAATTGCATGACTCTTGCACACTCATGAACCAGTGAAACTGATCTCAAGATGTTGGTACTTGATGTGCAGAAAACTGTCTTGCTCAGTGTCAACAAGGGACAGTCTTATTCATTGAGCAATGGCTGACCATCAGTGGAAGCCCTGAACAAGACAATGTGTGGTGCCAGAAGAAGTGTTGAAAGTAGCTAGAAGAAGTCCATACTGCATCTAAAAGGATGATGCAACAAGTCAGCTCCACCAGTATTGGTGCAGCCGCTGCATGTACCTGATCATAGGTGACTAGTTTGATGATTCACAAGAGTTGAATCCTTGGAAATGACAGCCTTGAACTCTTGCACTGTATTACTGGTAGTCAGCTCCTCAAGCCTGATGTCAAATTGGGAATCATGCTGAAGAGCACCAAGTGTAGCAGTTTGACTGCCTGTAATGGTTTTTAGTGGCAATGTTGATAGAGTGTACTTTTGTCGTGTTACCTAAAAGTATCATGGTGTCATGAAATGCTTCACTAATACGATAACATGCCTTTCGAGGTGCTCCGACTTTGTATATAGCACGGTCTTGATGCAGTTCTATCGTAGGTATGCCGCACATGACATGCTGCATACAAGGTGAAACAAACAACTCCTTTGTGACATCTCCACATCTAGATAAAATACAAGAAGAATTAAAATGCATACAGTTTTTGTACCTTTCAGTACTATGTGTGCCATCATTACAAATATAGCGCAGGTGTTGTAAGGTTGAGAAATGCACTGTTATGTCACGACTTGGGGCTAGCCTGTCAAATCATTGAGTTGAAAGATTCAAACCTATATGTATAGTACACCAAAAATTGCACAGCACGTAACAGTACCGTTCAGCAGAGAAAGCAGAGCATGGTCCATAATCACGAATGGACTCAGCAAGGTGAAGAATTATGTGGATCTTTGGTTTCTTTAACACTGCTGGCATGTGCTCCTTTATGTCATCAACAAAATTATGACAAAGTCTATTGTACAGGGAGGTGGAAAAGAATTCACAGCAAGCTATTTGAAACTCCTATTAAAAAAAATTTATTATGGCATGAAGTCAACAATAGTTGCTTACTTTGTACTTTCTTCTGTCTTTAGTTAGATACGGTCATTGCCATCTGGGTCTATCCTCCTTCCAACGAATGACTTGGAGTGCCGGCAAACATTTCCATACATTTTTGCCAGAGGTGTTAAAAGCCTTGACCCTTGCTAGAATTTCAATTTTTTGCCTTCTTGACAGCCCTGACATTATTTCCTTTAGTACATACTTACAAGTACCTAGCATTTTAGTGTGCAACACTTCAACAGGCATATACCTAATGTTGCACAAATGTCAAGCTGATAAGAGGATCCCAACTGTCGATTCTTACCTATATAAATCTGCTGGGATTGAAACAAAGGATTTTCAATCTCCCTCAACCCATACTGCTTGCGTATCTCACAGATGTCGCGTGTATAGACTTTTACATGGAAAGGTTTCAGCACAAGGCTCACAACAAAAGCCTGCTGTGAGCAGAATTTCAACTCATTAACACGCGTGCATTGTTACTAGTAGTAATATATATAGTTCAAGATCAAGCACATATGCAGATACTTACAAGTCGCCATCTTTCACAAAACGTGTCACGTGCTCTTACATTTTTGTAAACATTCCATGTATGGTATTGCCACATCCGATACAGAGAAATGTTGACAGTTAAGATACATATATGTACTTACATGTATGATACAAACTGTAGTGCATGTATCAGAATGTTGGCACATTCTGTTACAACATGTATGTATCAGGATATTGCTTGCTAGCATAGCTGACTCAAGATGTTGAACAGTTATGATACAGTTTGTTATAGAATACATATATGTTCCAAAGTTGTAACAATTTGGCTGTGTAACACTGGGAAATGTCGTATTATATTAATCATAGATTGACCAATTGTGACTTAAGCCACAAAATTGTGACTTAAGTCACAATACATTTCAATGAAGAAATGCGACATTCTTATCCAACAAAATGGTCTTTTTTGAAACTTACCTCACACACTGGATGCATGTGTGTTCCCAGGCCATGTCACATTAAGGAAGTGATAACCAGTGTGAAGACACACGTAACTTGGGGGTTAAGGGACACCATGATGGTGTGATAGTTTATGGTGTGAGGACCACCATGGATGATTTGCCTTGTGTCAATGAATCAGATAAAGAATAACAAAAAGAAAAAGCACTGATCAAAAATGTTACAGATTAATGCATGCATAAAAGAAGTCAATACATTCCAAAACCACCATTATTCAGAATACCATACAGTAGGTATTCTTCAAAGACTTTGTAGGACTTATGACAGGTAGGTAACATCAGTTGAATGATACATGTAGCTGCCATAGGATACATAGTTGTTTCATCAAATGTGATTGTAGGAGTGACATCAAAACCTTTTGGTGGTATGGAGATTGCTTCTGAAAGAAACTGTAACACTTGTTGCAAAGATACCTCAGTAGTCCCAGCTATGAAATTAAAAGGATGAAATAAATGAGCAATAATGTCATTCCATTCACAATTGTACAAAAAATCTAAAAACATCAAATATGTTTCCTCTTCCTTCATCTTGCATTGCTACCTTCCAATACCACTTGACAACTAAAAGGTTCTTGATTTGATCTGCGTTGGAGAAAGGAAGTTTTGACACTACTACAGCCCTGGGATGACTATAATTCTAGCCTTTATATCACCATACTGATTTTACAACAATTGTACTTCATTGAATGCATCAGAGTAATATGCACTGCATGTTTGCTTACCTGTTGATAGGATATTAAGTTCTGAGCGGACAAACAAAGGCTGAAATACACATGGATTGTGCTGGATCTCAGCTAGAGTTTGCAATCCACTCATTAGCTGATCTAGTTCAGCTTTGCTATTTAATATTACATGGTGCAGCTTAATGCGTTGCTCTCTTCTTGTCTTTTGTTTTACAGTTCAAGATTAGACAGCCAACTCGTTGTAGCCCATCACAATAATCTGAGCATATATTGGCCATGCATTCAATCATCTGTGTCAGCATTGTGCAACTACAGTTTGAGAGTGCAATTTGTCATACACGAGTTGGCTGTAAATACATTGAAATAACCATGCAATGTACCTTCTGAAGTAATGCTTGTATATCTTCATTAGCAACCTCCTCATTAGCAATATTTATTTCTGCTACATTGCAGCCACTGATATACTTGTACAATGCGGGTGTAAAGTATGAAAAGCTGCACCCACAATGAAGTATCCCCATTGATATCAACTGACCAGCATACAGGAACTTATTAGCCTGAAATTAAATTAAACATTATCTACACATCTGAATAGTATTGTGCATACCTGAAGTCCAACCACGTCGTGTCTGATCACACCTTTCTCATCAAACATTGATACAAACATTTCACGGCTTATGATAGAAAAGAGTTCCCTTGTAGGTCCACCTCCATCAACCCCTAGTTCACCTAGGAACTCAACCTTTAAGGGAATAAATCAGTGCTGCACTTATTATTTTATACATTCCAATGTTACCTTAATTATATTGTGAATGCTAAACTTGGGACGTCCCAGTGCACGCATGGCATCATTTAAGACATTGCTTCGCCTTACAGTAATTGTAGTAATTTTATCAGAATTGAATAAGGTTGATAATCTACCAAGCACAGCTGTTAATGTTGCTGAATCGTTATCATTCCTGGTATTGAAATAAACTAAAACGGTAGGCATTGTCATGCATTGTATGTGAATGCATATTTCCTTGCATCTCAGATTTGCTTAACTCCATTGCATGTTCTATGAGTTCATTTTCAATAGCTTCAACTTCGGATTGTAGAAAAATCAACAGGATGCAATTTTTTGCCTTACGTATTTTATGCCTTACATCTCTTTTTTCTCCATAATCAGAAGGTGATGAGATGCACACAACTTCATCACCTGTGTTATTTGCCACTATAATTTCAGATGAATCACTGAGGGGTAGTTAGGTTTATGATTCTCTGAGACACCTTGATGGTGTGGTGGAAAATTCAATACTATCAGTCTTGTTCAGTCCTGGATCACCACTTAGTTCAGAAGGAACACTGAAGTTAGAATACAGATTACTGATTAGTATCCAGGATGAATATACCTTTGTCTACTTTGCGTGCGTCTGTGAGACCAGGATGGTACAAGTTATTCAATCATTGACATTAGTATCCATGATAAACATACCTTAATTGTCTACTTTGTGCGCTTCTGTGAGACCTGAATGGTACACCAGCACTTTCATCAGTACTGTCCTGTTCATCACCACTGACTTCAGAAGGAACACTAAAGTAAGAGTACAGGTTACTCAACTTTCATTTTCGGAGACCTTATTATACTCTTAACATGCACACATTCTGCATGTAACAATGTGTGTGTTGTGGCTGGGGTATATTGTAGTAGGTTCATACCTTTTATTGCATGTCTCCACATGAGCTCTTAGTGCATGCACCTCGATTTCCTTAAGGCACTTTTCAGTTCTCTTTAAAAAATAATGATAATTAAACATGGTAGCACAAAATGAATAAATTAATCCAATAAGACAATCATTGAGGATTTACCTCAGGAGATGAACAAATGCTTTCATCTGGAACAAGACTAATATCCGTCTGAATTGGACGGATGAATACCCGACCATTCCCAACAATTGTTTTGAGTAACTTTCGGGACTGAGCAATTCTGGATGATATGATCTCCAAATGCTTAGAATTGGGAATGCATCTCATTAATTCATACCCACCACACGCTTTTAGCCTTGGAAATGAACCCAAAATAATATATAAGATCATTGAATTCATCTTTCGTGCATGTTATTTCAGGGACTGTAATCTTCTTTTCACCAAGCCTAGCTGTAAGTAATTGTTCCTTAGCTGAAGGAGTACAGGGAGCAGTGCAAGCCTCTGCATGTAGAGTCAAGACACACAAATCGCACAGTCCAAGATTGTCCTTTTTCATTCTTTTTGTTAGAAGTTGATACATTAGAATAAGGAGCAAAGTTCCTCCTTTGCTCTCTAAGAGAATTGCCGCTTCTTATTTGCCTTGAGTACCCAGTGCAGGACTTCCTCTGCTGTAAAGTTCAGACATTAACATGATAATAATACATATTACAACTAGTTAATCATGCATTGTACGCGTTCATAAGCGGCTGTATGTCGTACCGCACTATTGAACGTGCCTGGAGCGCGCGATGAATCGGCAGAAAGCCCCCCCCCCCCCCCCCCCCCCCCCCCCCCCCCCCCCTCCCCCCCTCCCAAACCAGGCATTTGGCCAAACGCAAGGAGGGAAAATTAATAAGATCATTAAGATGGCACATTATTATTCATGGTGGGATTGATGGATTCTCAAGACTACCAGTGTATTTGAGAGAATTGTGTATTTGAGAGCTTCCACTGACAACAGTGCTAACACTGTTCTACAACACTTTATGAACGCTGTAGCTCTATATGGATTACCTTCTAGAGTCAGATCTGACAAAGGTGGTGAAAAGTGAAGGTTTCAATGTACATGCTAAATAATATAATAATAGCGGAAGGGGGAGGGAACACCTCACTCCTAGCTTATTTTAATGAAGTGATATACAATTCTGCTATTTGCATATTATGCTACTTACTGATAGGAATACATGCGGGTACAATTTAATTGCTGGGTTATTAATTAAAGTTAATTACCTGTAATAATCGACAACAAGTTAATTAAAGGATGGAGAGAGGAATAAAGGGAGATGCTGAATTATAGTGTAGCTTGAATTGAGAAGCCCCAGGTCGATTAGGTAGGTACAAAGAGATGCGTCAAATGATTGAGTGGGAAGGAAGGAAGGCAGGGTGAAACACTGATGTAGAGGGTGAGCTATGCAGGTGTATCATGGGTATTCAAAAGGTATAACACAGCCCTCTCCTATAGTTAACACTCCCAAATCAAGCACATACTAAGTGTTATGTGATTTTGTACAACTGCTTATTAAGAAACACATGCACATGCATGCATGCATGCATGCAATTACGTGTGGAAAGCTGTTATGTGTTAGGTTGTGTGAAATCAACATGTGCAGGGGGTTAGCTTCCATTTCTGAAAATGTAACAGTACTTGAGGAGGAGTAGCTCTATTCATACATCAAAGGATTGAAGGATAGGCCGGGGCAGAAAGAGTAAGGAATTAGAATGAAACTTCTCAGCTTATGCTGGTGTGTTATGGGCACTCAACAGGTACTCGTGAGTAACACCTAGACATTTCTGATATCTAAAAACTCAGTTTGAAATCAAAAAGCTGTCTACTAATCCATTCACTAGTTCTATTAGAGGCGCACTTAGTATGGAATGCTGCTAAGTACTAGGTATTGTGTGTAACATAGCTCCAATCATTTTGGATTAGGTACAAACAATGGAAGGACTGAGAGGGAACAGGTTAAGCACAGATGAAGAGAGGCTGTTGACTTTGACATTGCACTTTGAAAATGCACCTGCTTAGCTTCGTGTTCGTGCATAACTGGTTCACCCTCAACTAAAATCAAACCTCCAAAATCAAGTTGACATAGACATATAAATTGTTTACAAAACCTGCAGTGTTTAATTAGTATTTGTACAAAGTGACATTAGCACCTGCTTATTACGATTCCATTATTTGAGTGTCTCAATAATAAATTAACATTTTTAGTGAGTTTCGCTTTTAATACATTCAACAGTAATTTTTCTTTTTCTTTTGTGTGTGCTGCACTGTTACATTATTTTGATTAGCAATAATATTAATTAGATAATTTTAAACAAATTTAGCCCCAACGACCAACTCCCCCAAGTCCAAGGTTGTCTACAGCCTGTACGGCCGCCTTAATTTGACTCTTGTGCGAGCCAATGCCCGAGCCCTCCTCTTACGATACATGTGGATGTTCCCTTCAGGAGGGGGATATTTCCTCATCGTAACTTTAATAGCTAGTGTGTCTCAGTGTGTCAGGGTATGTATGTATGTATGTATGTATGTATGTTATTAATATATATATGAATAAAAAAAAGAAACAAATTTAATTATTTAATTTTATGTTCATTTGTTTTTAATTATTGTTCCGGTACTGTATAGCAATTAGCTATGTTTAATTGCAACTGAATTAATTAGGCTTTAGAATTACATCCGCTTCACACCTGCATGATATGACCGTGCTATGTTCAGGGCTGATTGATCAGGTCAAACATAATTAACAGGACATTTATCATTATTTAATTTGACCTTTATAGTCAATGCTTTGATTATTTTCTGCCTTAATGATACAGCAACATGCCTCCCATTTATGGTCAGTCAGAAGCTGGAAAATACATATGGCTCTGATATAGTCATTACATATCAGTTTTTGTGTATCTGATCAGAAAGCCTATGGGGCCAATCCCAGTACTCTGAGTGATTCTCGTGGGATGGTGCCTGCCCGAGGTCTAGTGGACGGATCAAGAGGATCAGGCTTCTTTAGGGCATGAAATCTCCAGGCTGCTGCAATTTGAACAACCTGAGGAGGGAGGAGGATGAAAAGTAAATACGCAGGCACAATTACAATGTTAGCTAATGAAACAGAAGTAAGATGAAGCTCTGAGAATTGGTTCAAGGAACAGGAAATTGAGTCTGTGGCCAAGGTTGTGAACAGATCAATATATTAACAGGATTTTCCACAGGGACATGAATGGTTAATTAAGTAATCATCAAGAAATGAACAAGACCTAGCTAAATGACAAGTGAACCCATAAACAGGTAACTACCTAATGAGATATGTCCTCCTATATAGACTTACGGGAATGTATTTTTTCTTTTGATTTTCCTTTTCTAGTTGGCTCAATACATCAGGGTCCAGAAGCGGGAGGCGTACATGTATCATGACATTCTTTGCTGCTTCATCCAATGTAGTACCAAGAACCACCTTGATGTACAATGGCAGAAAGAAATCAGCATATATATTTTATTTTAAAAACTAATATGGTGACATGCACTTCTCACAGAGTTCACTGTGGCCCATTCAGTGACTTTCTCCACAATGTCTATTTCATCCATTCTAAGCCCATCAGATTTGAGGATAAAGGCAAGTGCATCTTCTGACATCTCAGTGAACCCTCTACTCTTGAAAACCTCCTATTACATGCACAGTAGCAAGTTGGTGTGAGGTTCGAGTTGTGGACAGAATTGTGCATGCAAATGCCAAATGGTTGTCCCACTTGCCTCTGTGTTTAGCTCAATGAATGACAGACACTCCTCTTGCAGTGTGGACTGATTGTATGTCAAGGCCGCCTTGCACATTCACATGCGTACGGAAAATGATATACGAGAGATTGAATATTAATCCCCCCCCCTCCCCCCATCTCCCCCTCCCCCCCCCCCCCCCCCCCCCCCCCCCAGTTGCTCATGACCCAGGCACTATACCTGAAGGAACTCGCAGACACTGTCATAAGCAATGGTATCTCGCATAAATCTCACACATATCTGCACAAGGGTAAAACATTTTGCGCTACACGTCTGATCAAGTTGCAAGCTTACCCTCGTGAGACCATCAAGTCCGTACTCAATGGCAGCAGCCACCATGTCAACGGCCTGTGATGACAGAATCGTTGTATGCAATGCGCAGCTATACCTATGCAATTCATCCACAATCGTTACCATGTCAACGGAAAGACTGCAGCTGTTGGTATAGATAAACTCCATAACGCCGAGAAACACGGACGGTTTGGTATCCGAAAGCACCAGAGGCGCAGTGCCTTCTTCTCCTTTCCTGGAAGCAAACATTGCTCGGAACACCTCGCATCTGTATGGTTACGGAATAGGTAAAAAATAAATAAATAAAATTAAAAAAATTAAAAAAGTGAACGATAACTTGACTGAACATGCAACCAGTGACCTTGCAGCCAGTATGCAGCGGTGCGCATAGATGACTTGTCGCTCTTCGCCGACAAGAAACCTAACGTCACTGTGTGCATGTGATGTTGGAAAGGAGGATCAGCGGTGAGCTACTGAGCAGAGGTGGGAGGGGTTAGAGTCACCTAAATTCTTTGTCGTTTATCATTTTAATCATTTCAGATGCAAAGGCGTCAGGGTCGCCCAGGCACAGCACGTTTCTCACTGCTTGCGATGGTGAAGACATTATTCGTCGTACAAATGAATCGTCCAGACGCTGCTGTCAACAGCGTTTCGCCTCACGTGGGTCCTTTCGTTTCCATGGAGACGTTTGGACATAAATGGATGCCAGAGGGCAAGTGGTGGGCCCAGCAATGTACTCTGGATTCCCGGTGCGCACTCTGACAAAGCGGCTCAGTGGAGGTAGATATCATTGTTTGTGTCGAATGTCATGTGAACCATGTATTACAGAAGGGAGTACCAGCGGCGAATGGATAACTGCCTATCGGGCGGAGCAGAAGAGACATTTGAGAGCAGCCTTGTCTAGTTGCTTATACGAGGCAAAGAGCAGCAATAAACGAAGAACAGCATCTAGGAGTCCGTCGGGTAGTAAAGAAGGAAGCCAAGTATTGGATACGCGATTTCTTGTAAGCAAATGAGCTGGTTACCTTGTAGACTGCACACACACGTTTTAGTTTGTTGCGACACTTGTCTAGCTGCAACACTGCTGTATTAAGAACCCCAAAGACCTCTGTGTGTGCCACATAAACGGCATGGACTTGACAGGGGTAAGATCCCATAATGAAAGACATTCCACAATAACTGTACTCTATACCTCCGTACGCACACGACAGTACATCACCGTCGAGTTAAGCTCATTTGATAATGTCGTCTACATCAATGCGTCGGAGAACCGGTTACTCCTTGGTAATGCCTCTTCATAACTGACTGGCTATTCTTCAAGATTATTGATTCTTTAACCTCCCTTAGAGGCCTTTAAATCATTACCATTGTTGCAAGAACTAGAGCTCGCCCTCAACGGGATCACAGACATCCATGTATCCCAGAAGGATTTCAGCAGGCTGCAGGTATTGGATACACTGGCTGAATATCCATACTCAAACTATGCATACATGTTTTCACCCTCACAGAAGTTGGATTTGTCCTACAACTCTGTAAGTACACTGGCCATGTTGTCACTGGGCGAGTTGCCTCTACTCAGGGAACTGCATCTTACAGGCCAGTAATGCTGCACAGCTAATAATAATACTATTGTATTTTACAATAATGCTTGGGGTACAGAAGCTATGGCATTTTTCTCATAATTAGCCTCGCGCCTTGCTATGACTTTGGGATAGCCCAAATCCATAGCACTGCATGACATTTATGGACAGCTAAATATCTGCACCTAGTGAGATCAAACACAAATGCCTTCCTCCTAAAACCTGACTTTCTCTAGGCACCAAAGGTGCTTTCTGTCATATTTCTGAGTGTGTGTGTACATTCATACATATGTATTTTAATAACAATAAACTTTGGCCCGAATCAGGCAATGAAATAGTCACACTACCAGTGGAATTTTCCAGACCCGTGCAGATGGAGGATCACAAGTAAGAGAAGCTGCTGAGAATGTGATGCACATACATGTACTTTATTCTGTGGATCTCAGCTCTACAATGAAGATACGGTACCCAACATTGGAATCTCTGTGGCTTGACGAAAATAAGCTCTGTGATCAGGTGACCTTTGCCACCTTGGCAGGTCTTAGGAAGTGAGTGCCTTCGTGCACAATCATTCCCTAATCACCCCCCTTCCTGCTCCTTCCCAACCACCCCCTTCCTGCTCCTCCACAACCACCCCCTTCCTGCTCCTTCCCAACCACCCCCCTTCCTGCTCCTACCTGCTCTTCCCCAACCACCCACTTCCCTGCTCCTCCACAACCATGCCCCTTCCCTGCTCCTCCCCAACCACCCCCTTCCCTGCTCCTTCCCAACCACCTCCCTTCCCTGCTCCTTCCCAACCAACCCCCTTCCCTGCTTCTCCCCAACCACCCCCTTCCCTGCTCCTTCCCAACCACCTCCCTTCCCTGCTCCTTCCCAACCAACCCCCTTCCCTGCTTCTCCCCAACCACCCACTTCCTTGCTCCTTCCCAACCACCTCCCTTCCCTGCTCCTTCCCAACCAACCCCCTTCCCTGCTTCTCCCCAACCACCCCCTTCCTTGCTCCTTCCCAACCACCTCCCTTCCTTGCTCCTCCCCAACCACCCACTTCCTTGCTCCTTCCCAACCACCTCCCTTCCCTGCTCCTTCCCAACCACCCCCTTCCTTGCTCCTCCCCAACCACCCCCTTCCTTGCTCCTTCCCAACCACCTCCCTTCCCTGCTCCTTCCCAACCACCTCCCTTCCTTGCTCCTCCCCAACCACCCACTTCCCTGCTCCTCCCCAACCAACCCCCTTCCCTGCTTCTCCCCAACCACCCCCCTTCCTTGCTCCTTCCCAACCACCCCCTACCTTGCTCCTCCCCAACCACCCCCCTTCCCTGCTCCTCCCCAACCACCCCCTTCCCTGCTCCTCCACAACCATGCCACCTTCCCTGCTCCTCCCCAACCACCTCCCTTCCCTGCTCCTCCACTGTAGGTTGAAGTACCTTAATATGGACAATAATGAAATCTATCGCATACCACAACTGAAGCTGCTGGGAACTAGTCCTATGAAGGCTGCTGTGAACAGCCATCCTGAGCAGAACCGAAGTAGCAAGGCGGAAGGTGGTGCACATGGAGATGGGCCTGTGCACCAGCAGACAACGCCCTCCTGTCACATGGATCTTAATGTAACCCTCTTAACACCACCAAGTGATCATGGAATTACGATAAAAACAGTGGTGGCACAAAGCGAAGGAGCTCCTAGCTTCACTGATTCAGGTCTGGTGACACTGAGTGACGATGCCGAGAGGAACGCTTCAATTGCACCCTTCCCGAATCTGGAGACCCTGAGCCTTGCCTGCAACTTGGTGGGTGAAAGCCCTTTTAGATCCTAGTGTCTCGTCATTAGCAGTGCCTGTTTCCTAACAGCTCGTGTTGGATGAAAGCCTGGTGGCTTGTGCAGAATGGCCTGCACTAAAAGAGCTGATCATCTATGGGAATCCAATAACCAGAGTCAGCCGAGGTAACACTTTGCGGCCAAGTGCGTGTACCTACAGTAATCGGTGACCTCCCTTTAGGTGTACCACCATTGCTGCAAGCAAAGCTAGTACAAGAAAAAGGAATCAAGGTAGTCCGACATAAGCCACATCCAAAGGACAGACACTTTGTAGGGAAGGTTGCTAAGCGGATCATGACTGTGGGTTAACCCAGTTAGCAAATATAACCATTATTGAGAGAGATTGCAAATATCCCATCAGATTTCTAGCACCCCACCACGTGCAATCCCAAAATGGCCTATAGTGCTACAACCCTCCTCCAGCCCACCCTTGGCTCTTGATCGAGCACCAACACCCCCTTCCTTAAGCGACCACTCCCCCAGTTCTCTATCAGCTTCGTCGCTCCTGGACAAGGCAACAGACACTGACGAGGGCAGTAAGGGCCCTGGAGTCTTCATGACACAGGTAAGGATTGGTCATCTGCACAGGTCCACTCATCCAACTACTTCCAGGTGCACTCCGAAGACAGCAAAGACCGCAACCCAACACACTCCACACCACAAGTCCAGCCTGACCCCAGTGCTCTCCCCTCCATTGTTGAAGAGTTTGAAGCATGGAAGAGGGATGCAGCCGTGAAGCACAAAGACGCACACCCACGCTACAAGGGATTTGAGGTTCTCCTGGACACCCATGATGACGCATCATTACCTCGGATTTATGGTAGTGCATGGCATCCCTTGGAATACACCACCAGCATCAGCCCTCCTCCCATCTCTTTCCCCCTCCCCTTACACACAGATACTAAGAGCTGTTCCCAAGCCCTGCGCTATGCATTGAAGCACCCTCTGATGTTACCAGGCTCCACCCCCATGTCACGCCCACCTACCACTGGCCACTATCTGCTAAGGAAGAGTTCAGCCCAGCAGACTGGCCCACACACAAGATCCAAAGTCAGAGAGCTCAGGCAGGTTCTGCATGACATGCGGGAGAGAAGTTCATTGATGGAGGCAAGCCTGGGTAAGTTCAGTACAACTGCTGTACACACATATATATGCGCAAATACACTTGCATTCATATTTAAATCTGTGCACAGCGCTAGTTCTAAATGGAAGACCCCACAGTGGCAATGTCATATCCGAGCTGAAGGAGGGTAAAAAACTGTTAGAAGAGGTAATCTATAGTCCTTTTTATCCTCCAGCGGGGTCTAAATCAAACATGCATAATGGCCATCTTCATTCCCAGATGCAGCTCAGATACAAGCAAGTACGCACAGCATCTCTTAAGATTCTCGAGCCTATCACAGATGTCAAATTGTCTTCAACAACACTTAACCACAACCAGCATCAAGAAATGACACTTGACCCTGACCAGTATCACAAAGATGGTACGATTGGAGCAGAACCCAAAGTGCTCAGCCAATAGCTTTTCCTTTCTGACGACACTCCTCCAGTGATCTAACCGATCACACAGTGCAAGAGGTCCACTGCACAAAATTTGCAGAGACACGTGTGTGCGTTGTGTGTATATGTACGTATCAAATTTTCTGTATACAAAAAAAACATAAGCTGGAACGCAGACCTCAACCGGGTGGTGGCAGCTTATTAAGTGTACAGAAATAGAAGTATGTGTGTGCATATCTACTCTGGTCCTGAATTGGCAGGACTCTGGTTGCTCTCTGCTGAGCTCATAGCAGTGTCTGCTGGTGGAGGCGAGGGTGAGCTCTTCTTTGCCTCTTCCTTCACAGGCGATGGAGCAGGTGAAGGAGACCGGGAGACCTTCTTGTGATGCTTCTTCTCCTTCTTGGATTTCTTCCTTCGCTCAACAGGGCTAGCACTACGGCTAAGAGACTTATCTGTTTTTCTGGACTTCCTTCTAAAATTGAGTTGGATTAATATAGAAACTTCACAGTGTGCACACCCACCTGGACTTCTTGGATGAGACTGGCTCAGGTGATGCAGATTGTTTGGAAGAGCGTTTCTCTGGAGTCTTGCTCCGTCTGGACTTCTTGGATGAGACTGGCTCAGGTGATGCAGACTGCTTGGATAAACGTTTCTCTGGAGTCTTGCTTCGTCTGGACTTCTTGGATGAGACTGGCTCAGGTGATGCAGACTGCTTGGATGAACGTTTCTCTGGAGTCTTGCTTCGTCTCGACTTCTTGGATGAGACTGGCTCAGGTGATGCAGACTGCTTGGATGAACGTTTCTCTGGTGATCTTGACAGACGTTTGTCTGGACTTCTGCTTCGTTTGGATTTCTTAGATGAAACTGGTTCTGGCGACACAGACTGTTTAGAAGAACGTTTTTCAGGTGACCTCAGCGGACGTTTCTCTGGGGACTTATCCCGCTTGGATTTCCTTGGTGAGGTTGGTTCAGGGGATGCAGACAGCTTGGAGGAGCGTTTGTCTGGCGACCTATCGGTGCTCCTGCATACAGATTTGGCACACTCTGATGAGTGAACCACTCAAATAGTACTACACACCAACTCCCCAAACACACAGTAACAACGGCTTTGCTAATGTCCAACCTAGCACAAATGTCACTCCTACATTGCGCTGTCATCCCGCATCCACCCAATTGGTCCAGCGTACCACATTAATCCATGGATACCACACCACAAATGCACACTACATCGCTCACAAGCACTAACCTCCGTCTTCGAACAGGTCTGGCATCTCTACCCCGCCTTGGTGACACAGAGTGCGACCGCCTCCGATGGCGAGGTTCCTTGTGCTCTCGATCCCTGCTGGGACGTCTTCTCTGTGCTGGGGACCGTGATCTGCGCCTGCGACGGGACGCTGGGGACCGTGACCGAGAGCCCCGCCTCTTTGGCGACCGAGACCGATTTCGCCCGCGGCCTTTTGAGCGCGACCGAGAATGGCGGCTTCTTTCCCGTGATCTGGCAAAGGCAAATGCATGAGCAGATATAAGTAGCCAACAGAACTCTTACTTTGAACGCGAATGAGACCGCGTTGTGGATTTCCGTTTTCCATCTGCAAATGTCATTCAGTGAAGAAATAAATAGCATTGAGTGCTTTGTACATAATACATGGAAGTCCAAGTTTGACCAAACAATGTATATTTTCCATGCTGTAACTTTAATTTGTTGCAGCATTACAGGTATACAAACTGCTCCATGAATGCAAAAATAGTTGGAATGCTGTATTTGTTGACAACAACATACTGAGGCATTAGTACTGCATATACAAATCCAAGCACTCTTACACCTTTAGTGTGAACAATACACGTACATACCTTCCGCTGGTATATCACCTGTTGACACGACGAACAGTAGTGTGTGCATATAATATGTTGTATACGGAATGTGTTAATACACTACAGCAGTCTGCAGTAACCCACCGGGCTCCAGTGTTTTAGCGATGGCTTGCTGAGCCTCCCTTGCCTTCCTCATGGCCTCCTCCACTTCCTTCTGGGCCACCTCTGCTGTCTTCCCCTGGGGCTTCACTATGGCATTCTTGCTATGGTTAACCCTGTGCATAGCAGATTTAACACTACAAGTCAATTATAGACTCGGCCCAGAATATTGTGAAAGATAAAACACACTCCTGGCGAAAGATTTCACGTTGCAATGCGTATTTATGACATTGTGAGCAGTAATTACTTGTCCCCAGGCTTTACGACACACCATATTCACAGGTAGTTCCGGCACGACACTGTACGTTACAATGTTCTAAACGCTACTTGATCTGAAAGGATTAAGTGAAAGGTATGCTAATAACAGGGATGACAGGATGGCTATGTATATATTGATATACGCACGAACAGCTTGACGTGATTACGGCCAAACCTTTGGCTGTCATTGCTAAGAAGCGTGTGGTGCCTTTCATAAAAGGGCTACATTTGCTCCTAGTTAAAAGTTAAATATACAATTTAGAATGCCGAAATATACAGTATTGCACACGTGCTTATACGTTTCATGATAGCGACCAAAATGATTCGACAGACTAGTACGAACTGGAAATGGAGATGTAACGAAGTAAGTAGTCCAGTTTCTATCTGTGCTTTCTTTTAGCACGGTAACATAGGGTGATGACTGGACAAGAATTGCAATGTGTCAGTTGTATCGTCCAGTTTTTATTTTTGGCAGGGTAACGACAGGACAAATAGCAACACATCTGTCAGGTACGTACATCGTGAATTCTTTCAGGTAAAGGCAAACAGATGGAATGATTGCAAACCATATATGCAATGACGCATGATGTATGTGCATGCATTAGTTCTATTTTCTTCTCTATAGTATATATCGCTCACACTTGTGTGTTATACTCTGACGCTACACCATGGGATGCAGTACTTCTGATCGACTAGATCTCTCCATTGACGAACTTTATGTTGATTTTAATATAGAAAGCAAGCAGTTTGAACTCCGGTATTATCTCACTTCAAGTTCACATTCAATTCAACAAAAACCAAATAAATACTAAATTGAATTCAAAATGAAATACTATGAATCACATCACCAAACAACGCATTGCCACACGCATGGTGTTAAAATGGTGCTCATCAACGTTGTGCAACACGTTGCAAATTGAAAGTTTTCACCAAGGACAACACTAATTAAGCTCTTTCTCAAAGAGGACACACTGTAAGTAGACATAGAAGTGTCCACAACACTTACAGTTGGAGGTACAAACATAACAAGTGCAGGGTAATACTTTCACATGACAATGACTCGTGCTTCCTCCCTTTCAAGGGGATGATTTGAAATACGACAAGTGTACCATAATAAACAGGACTTACTTGATCGGTCGGTCTCCAAACATTGCGCCGTTATACTGGAGAGCAATTGGAACGGAGTTTGGACTTGAAAATTCTACAAAGGCAAACCTGCACACACGAAAGAACCAGATAATACATATTTCTCCAGGAAGCACACTGTTGTGCACACATCCATTCCCTGTGAGCACTCTTCCCAAGTCCTTCTGTTAACACTCCTCCCGATCCCTTAGGTCAGCAACTTTCCTATCATCGCATATCAATTCCAAAACATGCCAACTTTGCCTTACAAACAATTCACGAGTTCCCCTCTGTACAGTTGCTAGGTGCTGAACACCTTATGCCAATGCTAGGCGCAGTCTTCACACCTCCACTTTCCCATATTACACACTGCCAACTCTAGCACCTCATGTTGACCGTTTCCACTATAGGGTTCTTTGGTTCTATACCCCCTCCCCCCAAACATACACATCCAGCTGTCTCTCGTCCTCCCAACCAGCACCCCCACCCCCCCCCTCCTTCTATTCCTAATACCTGGTGGGCTGTGTCTCGTCTCCTGCCATTCTGACATACTTGATCTCTCCGCACGGCTGGAAGAATGTCAGAACTTGCTCAGCAGTCAGCTTGGTTGAGAGTGAAAAACACATGGTAGTGAAGACGAGAGTAGAGAGGTGTACACGCATCGCTCTGTTTTAATGCTGCACAGTGTAGCTAATAAGCTTTCAGTGTAATTACTGATGTTGTAATAAATGCAACTAGGCTATTGCAATAAAAAACGACATATTCAATAGTTCTATAGAGACAGCACTCCGTAGAACTACATACTGTTCCATCCTCATTGCATTCTGCAAGAAGATTGTATCTATTAACACATGAAGGGGAAGATGGGTTCTAAATAGAAATACACAGTAATGACCATGTGCATGCCTACACATGCATGCATATTGACAAGATGTGTGTGTGAGTGTGGGTGCAACAATAGACACATGTCCACCTCCACCACTGACACAGGCAATAGACCCAATGCTTAACAGACCCAATGCCCACCAGCAATAGACAGATGTCCCACCTCCACCACTAACATAGGCAATAGACTCAATGCCCACTGCCAACAGAGGCTCCTTCCTACACACTCAATCCTCCACCCACCATCGTAATGAGACAAAGCAACATACATTTGAATTCAGATTCCCGACATAAACCGTCCTACGGATCTCCTCAATCTTGGTTGGGTCTACGTTCCCGGTAAGTGGAGGCGGCTGGGGAACGACAGTGCCCATCAGGGAGATGAGAGGTAGTTGCTGCTGAGGGACAGGCAGAGGCTGCTTTGGGCAGTCAGTGAAGGAAAAGCCGAGTGAGGAACACATGCTGAGAATAGCACGAGATGTGGTGTGTGCAGTGCACATGTGCATGTATGAGTGTGTGTGGTGTGTGTATGTGGTGTGTGTAGTATATGTGGCGCGTGCGTGCGTGTCGCACACAGGTGTGATTGTACTGTGCGCACGTGTGTTCAAGTGTGATTGCACAAAGTGGATGAATTGCTGCACACCGTATGGACGGTGGGAGGGTGCAGATGTGTGTATGTGTTCTAAGCAACTCACACCCTGGCTCAACTGGTTCGTGCACAGACACGTGCACATGTGCAGCTACTTTAACCCACCACCACCACCCCATCCCCTGTCCTCGAAAATCTTAAAATAAGACAGGGCCAGCTGCAATCTCACCAGGTAGCTGGCCGCATGCTGTCCTATGCTCGTTTCCACCAATCCCTTAGGCGTTAGTGCTGCGGCCATGGCAACCGCTACTGCACCCAGACTCACCACCGGTGGGGTTGCCAAGAGGGGCCCAGTGGGGGGCGTCGGGAGGAGGGGAGCTGCATGGCCCACTGGCTGGGTGCTGACGTGGTTGGCTATTGCCACAGCTGGGGCTGCAAGGGACATGGCTGTAGTTTCGTCCGGTATTGTAGCTACATGCAGTTGGAGAGGGTGGAGAGAGAAAAGAGACAGGAGGAAGTGAATGTGGCGGAAGACAGTTACAAGGGGAGAGAGGCGGGAATGGAAAAGAGCCAATTAGAGCTATGTAAACAAGAGTTGCGCTTTAATTGGAGATTTCCATGAGCGCTCACCGTATCTGGACCTTCCAACAACGAGCGCTCTGTCGATAAAAATGGTGCTGCTTAGGTGAAGGGCGGTATCGCAGCTGGCCGCATCCTTGAAGCAGACGAAGCACACCTTTGAAGGAATGTTCTCTTTGGTGTCACTGCCGTGAGGAAGGTAACAGTGCTTAAGCAGTGTATATATATTAGCTGTTAGCACCACGCAGCAGCAGTTCTTACTCCTCAGGGTATAGTTTGATCTCTGTTATATCTCCAAGGTAGCTGAATAGCTCTTTCATCTGCTCGGCAGTGGCCAACGGTGACACATTGGTCACCTGTATTGTGGTCTTCAGCGCCCCGTGCATCCGACACTTATCAACGCGGAGAGCATGAAGGGTTAAAGTATTAAAAAAAAAAAATAGTCGGTGGTGGTCAATGACATTTATGGCCGGTTGAATGTTCACCTGGTTCGTGCCAATGCCACAGCTATTCTTTCAAGGATATAGCACCACCAGCATAGAGCAGAACATATTGTGCTTTTGTACTGTGGTTTGCCTAATACAAATTACATAACAATAACATCTCTTCAATAATAAAAAAAAAGCTTATTGAAGTCTTATTCATTGTTTGCCTAACTGAGCCAAGCCTTATGTCTAAGACCTTGACTTCACTGTTTTTTTTTTAAATTCCGCGAGCTACTGTAGTACAACGCAGATTATCTCTGGTCTGGACTAAGCACCATTATTGTGTCAGAGCCTCGATCGCGACTGTACTGTGGATGGAGTGAAAAACAGCATCAGCGACGACAGTGAGGATGAAATGGTAATGGAAATAGGACTGTTGATGTATAAGGAAGACCCGTGTTGCGTAAGTTTGGGTCTGGGAACGAGACCAGATCCGTACACGTCATTTGCTGAAGATGAGCAAGACAGCAAAGGGTACGTTGATGATAATGATTTAGTCATAAAGGAACAAAAGAAAGGGTGGATGGACCTGTTCTGCAGTTGCTGGCTGGCTTGCAAACCAGCTGGGGGCTGTAACAGCACCCTTTCTTTTGTTGCTACTTTCCTCAGATCTGTCCTCCCATCTATCCATTTATTCATTCTGTCTGATGTCCAGTTTGGCCATCTTTCTGTCATCCGCAGTCTCCTCCTCGGACATCATACCCACACTTCCACGCATCCTTTATGTCGCTTGTAATAACCTTACCACGTCGTTCCCAAAGCTTAAGTTAACGGAACTTGATCCTAACATTACTGAATCATTATCACCAACGTACCCCTTACTCATCTCCAGCAAATGACTTGTTTGGATCTAGTCTCGTTCCCAGACCCAAAGTTAGATGACGTTATATATGTTCACATATGACCAACATGACCACAAAATCAAGATAAGTAATACATGGTTATTTTTCAACTAAGCAGATTACCATGTCTGCTCAAATCGCTTAACCCCTCACACTCTAGTAAAGCAGATCACACCTACAGAGCACTGTTTGTCGACTCAAGTTGCTTAACTCCTCACACTCTTGTAAAGTAGACCAGACCTACAGTGCACTTTTTTGTCGGCTAATGTTACTTAACCAACACATGACTCATGTAACAGAACCATGACAGTATGAACAAACCCTCCTAATTAGAAAAGGGACCTCAAATGGCTGTGTGAAGTTCAGAGTATAATGACCATCAAATCTGAAGTTATGAGTGAAAGTCAAAGTAAGAAGTGCTCAACTGATACACGTGACTCACGTGATGGAGCCACGCCCACATGAGAGGAGTACTCTGAAAAGGTTCTGTAAGTTTCCGAGTCGCACAAATAAAAGTAATGAAGGTTGATCAGAGTAAATATTACCAAGACATGACTCACGTGATGGAGCCACGCCCATATTAGCACGCCCTCCTTGGTAGAGGAGCGCTATGTGAGTTTCATAGTCTAATATTGTTGCTCAGGTTGCTTATCCCCACACACAGTCACAAAAGCAGACCACCCAGGCATTACAAATGACCTTGTACAGTACATGTATAGTTGAAAAGAAAAAAAAAAATTATCTTGATTTGTGGTCATGTTGTATGTGAACTTACCATTATATATATACATGTTTCTGACCATAATGAGACTTGCAGCTGCATTTAGATAAACCTGGCTAACACAGAGGAACCTTAAAACTACTGAGAGCCCCTGAGTGTGGCCAACACAAAGAGACATGGGGTTAACTAATGGGTCCCACATATAGCCCTTCCCCCCCCCCCCCCCCCCCATCCCCTTCCATGGGTATTGCCAATAAAGTAGGACCTTGGGTTAAGAATTGAACTGAAAAGTGCAGCCCCTTGGGTGCCATAACTAACCATGTAGTGTCCCCTGGGTCTGGCAAACACAGAGGGATCTTATGGACTTTTTGTCATTTGTCAATGCTTTCAGTTAGCATTATTTAGTGTCCCAGATAATCGAGCACATGCACCTTAAAAAGACACACGAGGTACTGTACTGTACAAGTTGCATCATGTTGCATCATGAGGGGAGGCAACTTCCGAAGAAATGTAGCAGAGAAGTTGAGGGGGTGTGGAATATTAGAGGCCATTCAACTGCAGTTGCAAAGGACTATAAACATTTATCACACTTGACCATGAATACTATATTCATATTCTACACCACCTGAAACCTCTCTCCCTTTCTACCTCCCTTTCTCTCACTCTCTCTTCTCTCTATTTATAGGGTACCCACTGTCCTGCAGTTATAGATCAGCTCTTCTGTGCAAAGCAAAACACCCAATTTGTGTGTGTGCTTGTGTGTTGTGTGTGTGTGTGTGTGTTGTGTGCATGTTGTTTATGGTGTATACATAGGGGAGGGGCTAGATATGGCCAAAGACATCATTTCCATGACCGCATAGTGTCGAGCTTGTGAGGAGGATGGCATCGCGCAACCTAAAGAGGAATATCAAGCACATGCAATACCCAAACTGCCCTGGGGAAAAGTTGGGATGGACTTGTTCCAATGTAAAGGAAGAGACTACCTGATAATAGTTGATTATTTGACAGATTTCTTTGAAGTCTCTACCTGTCGAACACCCTAGCGGTCACTGTAGTCCAAGCTGCGAAACGACAGTTCTCAAGGCATGGCATTCCCTTAGTTGTTCAGACGGATGGAGGGCCACAGTTCATGTCGTCAGAGTTTCAGGCCTTCGCAAAGTCATGGGACTTCCAGCACACTGTCTCGTCACCTTACCACAGCCAGTCAAATGGCAAGGCAGAAGCAGCTGTCAAAATTGCCAAGAGGATCTTCAAGAGGAGTTCTGATCCGTACTTAGCCCTGCTTGAATGGCGCAATACCCCAACAGTTGGGTTGGGAGCAAGTCCGTGCCAACGTTTGTTTAGTAGGAGAACTCGAGGCGCAGTACCAACAAGCAGTGCCAAACTCAAGCAGGAACCTCAGGTAAAAATGTGGGAGAAGAAGACGGGAAGACAGAGGCAGATTCAGGCACAGCAGAGCGGGAAGGGCCACAGATTGCCTCCTTTGCAGTACGGAGAACCTGTACTGGTACAGGATTTACGGGCTAGTAAGACCAAGTGGCTGAGAGGTCGATGTGTGGACCAGTTAACTGAGCGTTCTTATACAGTGGACGTGGATGGACAACTGGTCCATCGAAACAGGCAGTTCATAAAGCCCTCAAGTCATGTGCCAGAGCACCCAGTGGGAGAAGATCTAGTTGATGACCTACGGGAGACAGGCCCGGAGCACCCAAGGGACTCTGAGCTGAGGCAGCAGGCCCCTAGCAGTCCACAGGGAGTACAAGCCAGCAGTCAGCAGGCCCCTAGCAGCCCACCGATAATTCAAGCCAGCAATCAGCCAGTTGACACCACAAGACAACCTCGGACCACACGTAGCGGCCGGGTCATTCGAGAGCCAGAACGGTTTCGGAATTTTGTGAAACTGTAGTGTCACTACTTGTGTCATCACTTTGTGTAAATATAGAGGGGGGGGGGATGTTTATGGTGTATACATAGGGGAGGGGCTAGATGTGTGATCACGTGCAGAGTAGAGATTGGTTTTTTTGGTGTTGTGGACACGCGGACATGAATATCTGAGTTCATCCAAACACTGGCCAACTGTACAGTGCAGGGCTAACTAGAAACACATGTGTGTGTTGTTTGTGTGTTGTGTGTGTGTGTTGTGTGTGTGTGTTGTGTGTGTGTGTTGTGTGTGTGTGTTGTGTGTGTGTGTGTGCATGTGTGCGTGTGTGTGTGCGCGCATGTGCCTGTGACACTGGTATGTTGTTGCCACTAGGAGCCACCCTATTCACAGCACATATGTTGAGGTGTACTGTGTTGCTCATGTATGTACCGTTTCATTTACCCTCCTCCCCTCCCCTCAATAGGTTTTAATGTGACGTTCCCCTGTTGAAAAAGGTAATCCCTGTGGATGGTACAGCTGTGATATGCTACTACCAGCAGCTAGCTGGACTAGGAAGATTCTTAGGGTTTAGGGTTTAGGGTTTAGGGTGCGAGTGCTGAAGGCGCGAGGACTAGGTCAACTTGCACCCGCCATCCCGAATCCAGTGTCAAAAATCACCCGTCTCGCTCCTAAAATGTTCGGCCATGAACGAGGGCGCCTTCGGCACCATATAAAAACTTCTTCATCCTTAGAACATGTGCACCAAGACTATTGCATAACTTGTCTACAGTGTTGTGCATCTATTACACATTGACCTTTATGTTGGCTAAGCAAAATTTGAGATCTGAAAGGCTCTCAGCACACACGTAATCTTCATTCTAATAGCAGCACTACTGTCTAGTCAATACAGCTGTACCTGGATGATAAGCCATGTGCTGCTGTAATGAATATAATGAGGTCGTGTAACCCTCTTGGTATGGGCTTATATATATGATTGCTCTGAGTGGCATGGTTAAATCAGTTAAAATAAATATAGAAACAAGTCTTCTGAGTACCATTCGCCACACTCGATGCTTCAAAGCTGCCCTTGGCCTCATGCCACAGCATGTCTGTTCGAGTAAATTCATGTGTAATGTGAATGCATGTGCACTGAGAAGGGGCATGATTGTGTGTCACCACATCACCATCTCATCCTCACTATCAACACCATTATCACCATCATGGCCATCATCATCATTATCATCATGATTGTGTGTGCATCTTCACCATCATCATCACCTCACCATCATCATCACCTCACCATCATCTTCCTCCTCCTCCCCTCCTCCTCCTCCTCCCCTTCCTCTTCCTCTTCATCCTCTTCATCCTCATCACCATCACCACCACCACCACCACCACCACCACCACCACCACCACCACCACCACCACCACTACCACCACCACCACACCACCACCACCACCACCACCCCACCACCACCACCACCACCACCACCACCACCACCACCACCACCACCACCACCACCACCACCACCACCACCACCACCACCACCACCACCACCACCACCACCACCACCACCACCACCACCACCACCACCACCACCACCACCACCACCACCACCACCACCACCACCACCACCACCACCACCACCACATTATATATTATTATAGATGCAGTGGGGTCACAAATAAAAAACGCCCCATACAGGAGCTTTTTGTGTGCAGGGCTCAAAATTCTGCTTCAATACCCTCACTGTTATCTGTTGGACCCACCCAACGCTTCCCAGAAGGTCATGCATCAGATTATTTGGTTCCAGGAGGCTCCTACCACTACTTTGTTGACAATAGGATGTCGTGGCACCTCTGATAAGAAGTGATGGTGCTAGCTGTGTGAACATTTAGTTTAAACATTGGTTGAGCATTGATGATGTCAGAAGCAGGCATTACGACTTGCCAGGTGGATCTTTAGGGCATGAATTTGTAGCTCTGCTATCCGAATGTTACACTATTAAGCAATGGTTCCTTCATATCAGAAAGGTTGATTGTTTTCGTAGGGGTCATTCTACAACGGGACACGATGGTCATCAAAGGAACTGATTTATACGCAGACTACTCTTTTAGAGTTCTGGCTTTTCTGCCATGCAACAATCGTCCTCCACTTACTGATGTAGATGTGACTGGTTCACATATAGAACATGTGGCAAGTATCTAAGGTGGTGCTGGTCCTCGAGGATCCAGTGCAGGGCAGTGGCAGGACTATCTTCTGAGGTATGGAACACACAGTGCGCAATTGCGCGATGAAGTTGCTGCTATTGCTAGATATCTTGCAATCAATATCGTAGAGTGGTCCCATATTAGGGCATTGATGTCAAGCCGACTCATAGCTCTTGACAAGTGTCCTGGTGTACAACTAATTGCTATTGGAGAAGAACTGCAACGAATTGTTTGCAAAGCCCTTGCCCTTGCAACAGGCAGCGATGTGGCAGAATTATGTGGAGTAAATCAGCTTTGTTCAGGGCTTGAAGCAGGTATTGAAGGGGCTGTTCAAGAGATCAGAGAGCTTTTTGAAGACAATCGTGGTAGCAGTTGGGTCTCCTACTTGTAGATGCAAAAATGCCTTCAATTGCAAATTCTTGAATAGAGCATGCAGCTGCACTATGGAATGTGAGTGTTCAATGGCCACGATGCTCCATGTTCTTATTCAACACCTACCGTGGCTATGCCTCCCTTGTAATGCAGGGGAGTTCTGAGTTCTTGTTGAGCAAGGAAGGGGTTGGCCAAGGCGACCCACTATTCATGTGATGTATGCAACAGCTTTGACACCACTCATTGCTTCACTAACAGATACAGACAACTGGTCTCAATGTTGGTATGCAGATGACTCAGCTTGTGCTGCGAAACTTCCAAAGCTGCGTGAGTGGTTTGAACATCTTTGCAAACTTGGCCCAGCCTATGGATACTATCCAGAACCATAGAAAACTGTGGTAGTCATTGATGAGGTTGATGAAGAAGAGGCCGATGCTTGTTTTTGTGACTTAGGAGTAAAGGTAGTCAGAGGTCAGCGCTACCTGGGTGGCTTCATTGGGGATCCAGAGGGCACAAAGAATTATGTTGAGCCTAAGATGCAAGCATGGGTGACTTCTGTTGATACACTAGCCACTGCTGAAGAATCTCAACCACAAGCTGCTTATGCTGCAAGCTCTCTCAAAATCATTGCAATTTGAGTGGTCCTATTTGCAAAGAGTACTATCAAACTGCGAAATCTCATTTGCCCCTTTACATGATGTTATGAACAAGAGATTCTGGCCTTCAGTTTTTGGTGGACCAATTGCTGAATCTGAGCAGCATATGTTCTCTTTACCTGCTCGCTCGGGAGGAATGGGTATCTGTGACCCAGTGGAAGTGGCCAAAATAGCTTACATTCCATCAAGGGCATGTACAAACATGATTGTGACTGCCATTAAAGAAAATGTTGATTTTGTGATGAGTAATTACATCACGCAAGTCAGTTTAGTTAAAACTGAGAGACACAAGGATCGTGCTATTGCGCAAAAATTGGAGCTTGATTCAGTGCTGGTTTCCTTAGATGATGATACAAGACATACAGTCCATCGGGAAATTGATGGAAAAACATCTGTATGGCTTACTGTTATGCCAATTACATGCCACCACTTTGATCTCTCTACTGTTGAATTTAGAGATGCACTTTTATTATGTTATCAGCGCCTTATCTTAAAATACCAACGCATTGTGATGGATGTGCATGGCAATGAATTCAGCTTTCAACATGCTTTGGATTGTAAAAAAGGTGGACTCGTCACTCAGCACCATAATGAAGTTAGAGATGCTCCAGGTGATTTGGCAGCTATTGTGTACAAAGATGTTGTAAGAGAATCCATTGTTCAGGAAGCAGATGGTAGACCAGCTTTGATTGCTGACCTCAGCATACAAGGAGTGTGGCAGCCACAAACTGTGGCGTTGCTAGATGTTCATGTCATAGACACTGATGCCCAGTCTTATGCTAGTCGCACTGTTCGGTTGATGCTGTGCTATGTTCAGCAGAGCAAGAAAAAAATGAAAGTACTCACCAGCTGTTGAAGAAAGACGTGCGACATTTACTCCCTTTGTAGTTTCGGTCGATGGGGTCTTAGGCCATGATGCAAAACACCTCCTGAAGCGCCTGGGTGACCAAAATGCACTGAAGTGGGAGGTCACATTCTGTAGTAATGACATGCATGGGTTCGTGCCAGATTGGCCTTTGCCATTTTATGTGCGACAAACCCCTGCTTGTGTGGGTCCAATGTCAAATGGAGAAGTGCATGGACATGGCATGGATGATGGTGCAAGCCTCCCCCATTTTCTTCACTGATCTAAGCATCATTTAGAACGTTTTTTTTTTAATCACTCAGATGTATAAATGTTTGTATGTATGTGTTATATATTCAAATGATAACTATTCCATGCTCCATGTACAAAAGTATGAAAAACTGAGTATGGAAGTTGCTATATATGAACACATTTCAGCGGGAGACCAAAACATAAAGTGTAGACATTTTCCCATAGACTTCACCTTCAATTTATTTATAACGCGTGACTCGAGTATTGAATTATTCAAGTCCGGAATCGCTGTACATGATATACATGTAACTAAAATAATATCTATATGTTTTGAGAAGTCAGGTGTCGCCGCTTTCCATTGCTTGCATGTATGGGGAATTGTTTTCCCACGCATTCTTGTGTTGACTGTTGGGGGTTCATTGGAAACCCAGTTCGAAAGCCTATTGGAGCAACAATGTGCACTAACGCGCATGCATGCAATGCGATAGTTTATCATCGTCCGCTGTCGTACTAATTTATCTCGTGTCCACAAATGACCACGATTGACTACCACTGCACTGCAGTGCTTTGTAATACCTTATTTGGGCGGTAGAAGTCTGTTATTTAGAAAACCTCATTTAGTTTTCTTGGAAATACTTGCGTTGTGCGGCTTCTCCTCGGAAGCCACAGAAGTCGGTATCACCTCTGTTCCCGGTGGTGCTAACAAGTATTAGTTATTGCTGTGTGTACGTAATAAGTAACACTGCAAACGGAGGGGATAATGTATTCGAATTGTGTACACTGGCTTCGCAAGGCTCTTGGAGCATCGGCGCTATGGGGCGTGCGATGTACCCTCACTACCAACAGCTCGTGTTATTGTGTCCTTGTCTAGTATGTGTATATGACTTGATATATTTGTGTATGAGTCAGTTCAATTTGTATCTTTTAACTTGGAGTGTCGAGATGGAAGCGACGTTACAAAAATGCTCTCACAGATTACCGCACACCTTATAACAAGATGGAACGGATCGATGGCATGCAGTTTTAAAAGTGGTATCTATTCTCTAAAATTGGTATGCTACTGATCCATAATTAGTTCCCTTCATGTAGTTGAGATCATCCTATATAAAACAATGCAAATGGCTTCAGATAGTTGAAATGATATCTGCATGGCCACGATGGAAGTGTTAAACACATCGCATCGATATTTTACTGCTGAAAAAAGTAGACTCTACACATCCATATGCCACTTTCACCCCATGCACCCCCAATCACCCATTCCAACCACGTGCACCACCAACCACCCATTCCTCTTCTTTTCTTTTACTCCGCGTTTTGCTGGAGAGATACATTTCTGGTCATCAGGCCATGCAGTTCAGCTCATTCATGATGTAGTTGTATTGTTATTAGAATTTAGAAGGTTGCCTTAAGCAAACACAGATCAGTTTGTACTCAGTTGTGATCTTCTTGTGTAGTAGATATATGACAGTCATGGATGACAAAACAGCATACAGCTTGCATGCATTTTCAACAGGAACATATACTCCACTTCAGCACATTGTTCTAACAAATCAGTGCATGCACCAGGGTAGCTCAGCAAATCTGTGTAGATTGGTGCACATACAAAACAAAGCTTGGGTTTGATATTGCATCATATTTTGAATGGCTAAATATAGATTATCCTGGCCAGCCACAGAGAGATGTACTTACAAACTACTCGAGCACTTGAAAGGTGTGTGTTTACTGATGTGTTGTGCTATGTTGTGAAATAGTAACTGTAGCAAGTCCTCATTAGTTCTTTATTTTACCACAGTTGATGTGGCTGCACGATGGTCAGTGTCTGCATGATGGTCAGTGACTGCATGATGGTCAGTGGCTGCATGATGGTCAGTGTCTGCATGATGGTCAGTGGCTGCATGATGGTCAGTGGCTGCATGATGGTCAGTGTCTGCATGATGGTCAGTGGCTGCATGATGGTCAGTGGCTGCATGATGGTCAGTGGCTGCATGATGGTCAGTGTCTGCATGATGGTCAGTGGCTGCATGATGGTCAGTGGCTGCATGATGGTCAGTGGCTGCATGATGGTCAGTGTCTGCATGATGGTCAGTGGCTGCATGATGGTCAGTGGCTGCATGATGGTCAGTGTCTGCATGATGTCAGTGGCTGCATGATGGTCAGTGGCCACCATAGTGAAAGGCATGCAAACAAAAAGTATTGATCATTTGCATCGACAAAGCCCATTGTAGCTACTTATTAATTCATGCACCTGTAAAGTGCAGTTAGCCGGATTATTTAGGATATAGTGAAAATGGTAACGGCATGTCTCTAGTTTTGTCATGGTAGTGTAACTACGCTATATAGTGTAGGTTTTTGATGTACTTTGAGCATTTATGTACAGATGTAACTAACATGCATGCATGGTTTGTGCATGTGCATGCATGCGAAAAGCAAGGATGTCTTCTGTTTGCATGTGTAGCAAACAAATGACAGCTATACGAGTGGCGAGGGTTCAAGATGCAGACTCACGGTTAATTGCGCTGTTCTGCGCTACGCAGATTACATCATCACTTACATCGTATCTGTAATATACAAAAGACTAAATTGCGCAATTTCGAAATGCTCCAAACACGTTTTGTAATATGAGCATAACGTTCCGACTGACAGTTCTTTGGCAGACTATATTTATTCCTATCCATTCATTTTGAGAAGGAGCTTTCGTCAGGTCAAGTGTGGTAGCGTAGTCTAACACTCTTAGGGATACTGCTTGGAGAGCATCGTACAGATCCAGTTTACGTTGGAGGTTTTGCAGCTCCGTTCGGGAACAGTTAAATGAAGGACCCAGTACAGTTGTTGCCTGTATAAATCGATCATCTATTTATCAATACTTGTTTGCACATTGACTAAACCTTTCTATCTTACATAAGAACAGAGATTTCTCTTTAAGGGTTTCATGAGCTCGTACGTCACCATAATGTCACTATCGTTGACGTCATTACCATTGGCCACCAGGTCCTCGAGCTGGGCGAACTCACCACTAAGGTGCGTCAGAGCTTGCAAAGATTTCCACGTGTCTTGCTGGGTGGTATCAGACGGAGAAGGTAGTATTGACAACGATTGCTGCGCCTTAAGATGAATTTCATCGAAAGCGTTAATTTTGCTCGAGTAAATAATAATGGAAGCTCTTACCATCCAGTAAAGCACCGCAGCTGACCCTGCCGACAAAGATGCGACCAACTCGTTATAGCCCATGCCATCGGACGCAGCTCTGCTTGGGCGTTCAGTGGGCACTCCACTAGCGAACCGCATTTGTAAGATGGCGACGGACAAAACTGAGGCAAATGCTATACGAGTTTCCATTGCTCCTTGTGAAATTCTGATGATAGACAGTCTTGCATATACAAAAGGTAGTTAGTTTATCATTATTTATATAGTACGATGTGTTGTTTATAGGGTTTCATCAATAAATAATTTAATTGTCGTAGTGTCGCTATGGAGAATCGACATAACCCAAAATATTTTGGGAGGTTTCGGTTTATTTGTCAGTTAATTTTTCTGATTCAGTTCCATCGATATGCTGTTTTTCTCCATGCACTCCTTTTAAGGCGTACACCGCTCCAATGATGATATTGGCGAATATACCTAAATACCCTTCATGGCCTAAAATGGAGGACATGGTGAATATGTAAAGTTGCGATAGAGATTTGAGAATTCTGATTTCACCAATAAATTTGTCACCTTTTAAAATGATTTATCATTTTTCAAGACAAGAAATTATTAATTCAAATCAATTAATTTTTTCAAATTGAATTCAAAACACGTTCAGTATTTGCTAAAAATCGGTCTGATTATAGTATCATGAAAAGAACATTAAGCATCCATTAACTAAATTCAAGACAAATTAATTACAACCGAGCATTATATATTCCTAAACGTATGTCATTATGTAATACCTTGCGTCATCTTTTAAATATTGACGTGTCGTCTGCTCACGAGACTTCTGTAAAAGTGTAAAATACATTAGCCTAAATCAATTAATGTTGCCATTCTTATGGTAGGGGCACTTAACTTGAAGACATTTTTCAGCAGCTGCACTCAATGAAAAGACTAAAAAATACAATTATAGTCTCTTCATTGCGTGGCGGAAAATCGGTTTTTTCCAAATACTTTTATAACTCAGGTACGACATGTACGGTCATTTGTGGACAAGAGATAAATTACACCGACATCGGACGATGATAAATTTATTAATAGACTAATAATAAGAGCAAATGCAAGGGCACTGTGTAATGTTTACGGAAGTGTAGCTAGCAGCTCCAGTCTGGGAATAGTTAGTGAGTTCAGGGGAGTAATTTATCTCTTGTCCACAAATGACCGTACATGTCGTAGTACTTTGTAATACCTTATTCTGGCGGTAGAAGACTGTTACTTAGAAAACCTCATTTGGAGTTGTGCGGCTTCTCTATCAGGTAGCCACACAAGTCGGTAAGCTTTCATTGCAGCGAAACGTTTTGTATATACAAATATACGATGTTCAAAAGAAGATATAGTTATAAAGAATCTAGCCCTGATTATTTCCGCCCAGGGTTTAAAGTACTTTATAAACATGGCAGTATTTTTAGAATGCAGCAATGCTCCACCGTGACCAATGTGAATTTGCGTCCCCCGCGGGGGACATCCAGGACAATAGACATTAATGTACACTGGCTTCTGTCTACGTGACGTAGTATTTTGTAATACCTTATTTGGGCAGTAGAAGACTGTTACTGATTTGTAAGAAAACCTCATTTAGTTTTTCTTGGAAGTGCTTGACTGTGGGCTCAGGGAAGCCACAGAAGTCGGTATTACCTCTGTCTATATGTTCCCGGGGGTGCTATCGTAAGAATGAAGCTATTGGCTAAAAAATGCAAAGTAAACACCACAGATGGTTGGAATGGTAGGCAAAGATAACATTATGTCCAATCCTGCCTTCGTTTCCACACTAAGACTAACCACACTGCACATCCTTCTTCTGCAGCAAAGGCCTTCACAAGTAGTGTCTCCTTTTGCTCCTCCTTCAATCCAAGTGCTTCACTCAGCTGTCTAGAGATGTAGGACCTCTGGCTACCACTGTCCAGTACAATTCTTGTTTCGATCACGGGTGCTAGTTTACCAGGAGCACTGACCTTGACACAAGCTCTTTGAAGCAACATTGACACCTTGGTGCTCACAAATAGTGTAAAGGACGTTTGAGGACTTCCACCAGCGTTTGATGGTGATCCATTTGAGGCATTCAGACCCAACTGCTGACTCCCTGTCAAATTTGAGGGTCTTTGTGGATGTTGCTTGCCCTTAAAACAGATACTGGCATAGTGTCTTCCTCCGCAACTGTGACAATTCTTGGATGATCGACAGTCCTTCCCTAGGTGTCCTTTCCGCAGGCACACAAAACACCTTCCACTCTTCCTTAGCAACTGTATGAAGGAGAACTACTGCTGGACAAAAGGCTGATGCAGTGGGTGGATGACCCCTGCCTGCTCCCTTTTGCACACGTTTAGTGTTTGCTGCTGCCCTTTCTATTGCGTCTATTTCCTTCTCTACTATTGTAATCACTTGTTCTAGATTCCATTCACCATCAGTTATCTCCTTACTGACTGCTAGATGTAACTCATGAGGTAGTTTGTTCATGATAACCGATGCAAGCATGGCACCGAATGAAGTGGATGGAACTCCAAGAGATTGTAGGCTTCTCACATGTGAGTCAACATGGTTGTGCAGTTCCTGAATAGCCTTTAGGTTGTGGCCTAAAGAGACGCCCTCGATGTTCATGAGCATGTCCATATGAGCAGAGATGATGAGTTGCTTGTTACTAAACCGCTTCTTCAAGACAGCCACGGCTTGACTGTAGTTTGAAGAGGTCAGAGTTAAACCTGTAAATGCTCGGCCTTCCAGAAGTGTTCTCAAGTAATTAAACTTGTCAATAGATGAAAGCTGCTCATTGTTGTGTATGGCTGCTTCAAACGAGTGACGTCCATGTCGTCATTTCCCCTTCGAATCGTTTCAGTTCCAGCTTATAACCTTGCTTTCTGATGATGTACCGTTTGTACTCCGTCGCGCGATGGTTCCTATCGACAGCTGCGTCACTATGTTGATGTGTAGTGTCGTTAACTGGCGGCGATGATGTAACGTTCGATAAATCGTTAGACGATGCTTGCTCCCTTCACCTGACTGTAGCGCGGCTTCAATATCAAGGATTGCGAGTTCTATTACCTCTCGGTTTAGATCGGCATGTTCTATCTCCGTTATAAGTTCATCTCCATCTTCCATGGCTTCCAAGATTTCGGCATCCAAATTTCGAAGAGTTTAGACATTCTTCTTCAGAGTCTTGAGGTATTGGCTCAACTTCGAGACGTTTATTTCGCCGGACTCTATGGTTTCTTGCGCTTGGGATATGATTCTCTTGGGGACTCACGATGTCCTGCTCTTGTTCTTTTCTTTTTGCCGCTCATTTGCAGTGATTTCTATAATCCGTTCTGAATCAGTTCCCGGCTCGAAGGACTATGTAATGTTTACAGATACTAAATCACTATATAGGGCGATGTAGTTGGATTCCCCGGACAGTACTCGCACTCGTGAACACGCTCTCGATAGGGACTTAATAATCAAATCACGTATAACCCACATGAATTAATGCAAAAATGCATTTTTGGCGTCGGCTCTGTCATCGCAGCTTAACTATAGGCCGACAATCAGCTGTTCAGACATAGTCGTTGTGTATTTTGTGTGTGCTCATTTACGTAGTAGTAATAGCGTGCATTACCTGCTGTGGTGCTGTGTACCATCTATGTTTAGTTTTATTGCTGTATGTGTGTACGATTAATAAGAATCGATAATAAAAAAATAAAAAAAATTGAAATTAACACAGCTGAATTCCAAACAGCCTTAAAATGGTGGCTAGGTATCGACATGTTTGGTGGTAGTAGGTGCCCATCTTGTTCAACCCAGTCATTAGATCCCTTAGGTCACCATGCCCTAACATGTAGATATAATGGGGATGTAGAGTCACGCCACAACCAACTTAGGAATACCTTTTTTGAATCCTGCAGACAGGCTGGTGTTGGTGGACAAATGGAGGTAGGAAGTGGTTTGGGGCATGATGAAAGGCGCACCCGGCCAGCTGATGTCCTAGTGCCAAATTGGGATCTGGGGAAACCTGCAGCTTTTGATCTCACTGTTGCATCACCGCTTAATCAAAGCATCCTCAATGAAGCATGTGTGACAGCAGGATCATCTGCCCGGATTTCCGAACAAAGGAAGCATGCCTCCAACGATGTTAAGTGCTCAGAGCTAGGCTGGTCATGCATACCTTTAGCTGTTGAGACTTATGGTTGCTGGGGAGCAGAAGCACGCTTACATTTTTCACGCTTTGCCTCTCGCCTGGCTGCTAGACTAAATTGCTCCAAATCGCATGCCACCTCAACACTGTATGGTAGGCTCAACTTGGTTCTAGTCAGAGCAAATGCAAGGGCACTACTATATCCCGAGCATATGGCGTCGGCTCTGACATCCCAGCTTAACTATAGGTCGACATCAGCTGTTCAGACATAGTCGTTGTGTATTTTGTGTGTGCTCATTTACATAGTGCATTACCTGCTGTGGTGAAATTAATAAATTATTGTTAAATTTTAATTAGCCATAAGCAAGCGTTACATTTCTATTGCGCGTATGCCTTAGGTCCCTTTTCACAGAAACGATCCCCATATTTTGGTGTCGCCGCTTTCCATTTCTTGGAACTGTTCTCCCACGCATTCTTGTGTTGACTGTTGGGGGTTCATTGGAAACCCGCCTATTTGAAGCAGCAATGTACACCGGCAATGGGAACTAAAAGCGCATGCATACAATGCGATATTACTAATAGACTATATCCATGCGCTTTTAGTTCCCATTGTGTACATCGTTGCTTCAAATAGGCTTTCCAACTGGGTTTCCAATGAACCCCCAAATGCGTGGGAGAACAGTTCCCCTTACATGCAAGCAATGGAAAGCGGCGACACCTGCATGAATGTATGGCTAATGAACCCGCTTGCAACTCCATGACATAAACTCCGATTCTTGGTGCGTAATAAACATTATGCAGAGGATATTCAGACTTCTAGAATATCAAAGAATTTGAAATCTTTAAAAAAAACAACAACATGCGTTGCATAGGTCCCTTTTCGCGGAAACGAACCCATATATAGAAGTAATTCAACCTATAGCATGTTCAGCAATTCCGCACTTGAATAATTGAATACCCGCGTCACACGTTATAATATAAATAAATTGAATGGGAAGACTGTGGGAAAATGTCTAACTAACACCAACAGTTCTTGTACGGAAAGGGACGGATTATGATAGTGGTAATAAGAACACATCTTTTGTATGTTTTGGTCTCCTCTGAAATGTGTTCATAGCATGTTCCGTACTCAGTTTTGTGTTAATTTTATACTTTTGTACATGGAGCATGCAATAGTTATGTTTGTTCTATTGTTTTAAAATCAGGCAGACTAAAATTTACCGGACGGAATATGTCACTTTACTTTGACGTTTTTTTTTTAAAGCAGAGGTATACATGTATAAGACTTTTTTCTTTTATGGAAGAGATATTTTTGACCCATATACAAAAAGCTCCTGGGGCACTTCTGTGCTAGATCTCGTGCACAAGGGTGTTTAGTTAACTAGTTCATGCATGGCTTACTGCATTACGTAATGACCGCGATCGCAAGTACTAATTACTTTTTCTTTGACAATTTTTAGCACTTTTCCTTACAGTGCAAATGCCATAAAATATATATAATTAGAATCTCCGATTTTGCTCTATCCACTGATGCAATCGGAAAATAGTTTCGACTTAAAATGCATACATAGTATTGGAGTTTCTCGATGAGTAGAACGATGATATATTTCCCAGTCAAAGGACCTAACTGGGACTCCATTGTAATCGCTAGACACCTCCAACAAATTCAGCGATGGATAAAAACATGAACCCCTCGCCGTAGTCATATGGAGAAATGAACGGTCACGAAAGTTGCGGTTTGTAAATTTTTGGATTTCATTCCGCGGTACGTTCCATAGAGAATGTATGGCGTTTTTACAAACTTGATTATTATTTAATTAAATAACGGACCTGCAACTTTTGCTACCCACTAATACTACTCTAAATGATGTTCAAATGTAGGCAATTTCAAATTTTGTATCTCATACCCTCCAAAATTCTGGGACCATTTCTGAAAATATGATATTCCATAGACTTGTACACAAAATGGAAAAAAATCATGCTAATTAAGATATTCCATTAGTTATAACTAATGAACAGAGGGGGTTAGAACTTTTGTCACCCTCTAAAACTATTCTAAAACTATCCAAATAATATAGTATATGAAAAAAAGTGAATGTTGTCGTGAAGAATTTGGGGACCATTTTTAAAAATAGTAAATGGGTTTTGGTGCAATAAGGCGCCATTTTTAAATGGCGTTTCTATGGGTTGCCATAGATATTAGCTAACGTGAGACCTCTAACTTGGACACGCCCATCTAGGGCAATTCTGCGAGAGGGTGGAGTCGAAGCAGAGGGCCAGGGGGCGGGGTAGACAGGGGGAAATGAGCGTATAAACATAACTACATGGAATACTAAAAGCTTCGAGTCTGTCACCGAGTAGACTGATCGTTGTCTTGAAATTAGAATGATAGTGTAGGCTCGACCGGCTGCTCAGATATCTACGTACGCTGGCAACACTTCGTATATCAAATTTTTATGTTAGCGGATCCTATAGGCCTACACGTAGCTGAATCGAGTGTCTGAGAAACAAACCAGCAGCCAAATGGATCACATGTACATGTACATGCGACACCTCCAGTAACACAACAGCAACGCTAATATTTTGCAGATTCGAGGTGAGAAACTTTAAGCGTAGTTGTGTGGTTCCATCCACGTACTCGATATCGATGTGTTGACAGTGTGATTCTGTGATTAGTTAGGTTCGAATCGGGTGTAATAATAGTGCCCTTCACAAAGGGAGCATTTATTAGAAATAATGTATTACGCTGTTGTAGTATAGTTTAGCAGTAGCATATCGATTATGTATTGCAAAAAAACTGTATATTTTGCCTCCAACACATGTGTATGCTTTTACTGTATGGTGCATGTATACGTATGGTGCTTGTGACGTAATGCATGTACCAGTGTAAGTGTATACCCTTATAACTGTGTAAGTAAGGAGGAAAAAGCTACATTGCAAGTGTGTGTGTGTGTGCGTGTGTGTGCGTGTGTGTGTGTGCGTGTGTGTGTGTGTGTGTGTGTGTGTGTGTGTGTGTGTGTGTGTGTGTGTGTGTGTGTGTGTGTGTGTGTGTGTGTGTGTGTGTGTGTGTGTGTGTGTGTGTGTGTGTAGTATGTTTCTGCGGGCAATCACATACATGTATGTGCAGAGTTTGAACTCTTCCAGAACTACTTTTGAACCCACCTTTGGTTGCATTTTACCCATGCATAGGAAGAAGGACCAATGTGACTGATCATACATGTATATATTCAGTCCCATTGGTCCAGGAATGGATATTTAGTTACGAGGATCTGTGTTGAAAGCAATAGGGGGTGGTGTTTCGGAATATAATTGGTGATGGGGCAAAAATAAGTTTTCCCTTCGTACCATTACATGGCATGCCATGCTGTTATAGTAAATGGTGCAGACCAGCCCGATTAATTGGTTAATTGGCTGAATGGCAAGTTACAATGGCATGTGTAAATCAGAGGGTCAATAAATCCCTTGTAATGGTGTGCATCTTGTTAATGTAACATCTGTAGCAACTGAATGTCTTGAAACTATGAGGGTTACTGATAGATGTTGCGTGTTGCCTACTCAATCCTTCCTGTCTCTCTCTCTCACCCCCCCCCCCCCCCCCCCCCCCCCAGGCTTCTACTGATTACATTATGTCATTAGTAATTTAAAAACATACAGGCTACACATATAAAGGATGGCAAGAACTGGACAGGATGAAGAAGCAGCGAATCATGATGCCAGTTGGTAGAATGCAGCCATTGCTTCCATCACCTCCAAGCTCTCATAGGACTTGGTGTCATTGAACTCATTTTTCTTTGTTTCTGTCAGTCACTGTGTAATCTGAACAAAACAATGCTTGCAATGGGATTTCAGCTTCCCACTTCATAAGCTGAGACATGCTGTGTGTATGTGTGTGTGTGTGTGTGTGTGTGTGTGCACATAGCCCTCCTCTGATCCTATCTTAATTTGGATATTTATACAAGGAACAAAGGCACAATGTCATGAATTTTGTTGTGTGGCAAGACCTTTGCCCCATGCATGCAACATACATACATGTATATGTATGATACCTCCATAAAGTGAACAACTTCATGCACATGGTATTTGTGTAGGGGTTATTTGTGGGTGCAAGGGTCAAGCATTTTAATAAAAGATGATGGTGCAGGGACTGATACAGATAGAGGCAGCAAAAACTGTTAATCATTTTGCAACCACCCCCATGATGGGTGTGGCCTTAGGAAGAACAGTATCAAGTTTTTGAGGGGTGACTCTTTCATTGTAAGGGCATCCTGTTCAGCTGATCCTGACAAGAGAGTACATTCAATTTCAGTGATGGATCCAGGATTTCCAGTTTGTGGGAGGGGGTGGGAGGACAAATGACCCATGCCCACGTCCTGCTCCAGCTGGGGTATGGGGGACTGGCTGTAAGCTCCTCCATAGGGTCTAGGGAAGAGCACATTACATTGTACTTCGACATCAACCAATATTTCAACAAGTCAAAGAGTGTACATGGAAGCGCTTGTGCTTACAGTACATGTACACAGATAAAGCCCATTACATAGAGGTGTAGCTCCTCCCATGGATGTGAGATAAAATAACACGGGCATTACCACTTACACACACACACACACACACACACACACACCCTCACAAGTTCATGTACAATCTGCCAATCAAGTGAAGGTCAGCTCACAAGATGCTTTGATTGTATTCATTTTAGCCAGGACAATGGTTGTGTACACCTTGGACTGCCCTTGTGGGTTTTGTGGTAGCGGTCAGGCCCCAAGGCCAACCTAAACAACAGTACCTAGGGAGATAGAAGGCCAACAGTATACTATATCAACGCTAATACACTACACATCTGTATCTGTACTGACTTGTTGGAGTCATGAATATTTGGGGGCAGTATGCTCCACTAGCAGAGAGGGGAGTTGTAGAAGGATGCACATGGGGTCCTGCATGGGGAAGAGTGCTAAGGTATGACCGTATAAGGTCTAGGCATATTGAGTGAAGTACTCACAGAGGAGGAGCCAAAGGACTTGTCAGGTTAATGATCTTATTAATAAATAAGCTGATGACAATGTCATTAGTGTCTGACTCAGGATCAGGGGGTCCCCCAGGAGGGCTGTCGTCCTCATGCTGAGAAGGTTGGAATCACAATGTACTGGAGGAGCAAGGGGAAGTGAGGAGGTGAAGGTGAAGGGAGGTAAGAGGGAGGGAGGGAGGATAAATGGTATGTGTAATTTTGCCAGAGATGTCCCTGCTGGTGTACATGTACATGACTACAGGAGGACAGGAAAGAGGGAGTGAGGGAGGGAAGGAGGGGGGAGGGAAGGAGGGGGGGAGGAAGGGAGGAGGAAGGGAGGAGGAAGGGAGGAGGAAGGGAGGAGGAAGGGAGGAGGAAGGGAGGGAGGAAGTAAGGGAGTAGGTGAGACAGGAGAGAAAGAAAGGAAGGAGGAGAGATGGATAAGAGCAAAGAAAGATGGAACACAAACTAAGTGATTGAAGTGTACACAATATACC
>JABACO010000011.1:1064557-1187057 GCA_013339895.1 Ephydatia muelleri | reverse complement strand
TCAAAATGAATGGATAGGAATAAATATAGTCTGCCAAAGAACTGTCAGTCGGGACGTTATGCTCATATTACGAAACGTGTTTGGAGCATTTCAACCATGCGCAATATAGTCTTTTGTATATTAAACGATGTGATAACGCTATATATCTGCATGCGTAGCGCAGAACAGCGCACTGAACCGTGAGTCTGCATCTTGAATTCTAATAGGTGTCATTTGTTTGCTACACAAAACAGAAGACATATGCATGCACATGCACAAACCATGCGTGTGCGTGTTACGTAATTATGCATGCATGAACACACAATCATAAAGATAGGGACACCAAGATAGTTTACATGTAAGGACTCTGTACACACATGCTCGAAGCACATCTATCCCTAGTTACAAAACTGGAGATATGCCCTTACCATTTTCACTATCCGAAATATTAAATAAATAATCCAACTGCACGTTACAGGTGTATGACTTAATAAGTAGCTACAATGGGCTTGTCGATACAAAAGATCAATACTTTATCTTTGCATGTCTTTCACTTTGGTGGCCACTGACCATCATGCAGCCACTGACATCATGCAGCCACTGACATCATGCAGACACTGACATCATGCAGACACTGACATCATGCAGCCACTGACCATCATGCAGCCACTGACATCATGCAGCCACTGACATCATGCAGCCACTGACATCATGCAGCTAGGGTGTGTAACCGGTTATCAGGTTATTCGGGTTATTCGGATATTCGCAAAAACCTATCCGTTCGAATACAAACTTAGCATTACTCGGAAAAATCGATTAGTGAATTTTATCTATTCGAAATAACCGGTTTATGTTTCTCCATTCGGAGGTACTTAGGTATTCGTCGCCAGCATCGACAATTCGCCCATTATTCGAATACCTTTTTATACCGATATCCGGATATGATTTCCAATTTAGTGTTTCATAATTAGAGCTATATATATAACTACGTCACTGTTGTTTTTACTATTTATACATACATAAAGACATCGGAAGCAATCAATAATTGAGTAAATAGATAGTAATATAATACAAAATATTTAATGTGCGTCAATTGGGATACAATATATACAGCGTGCACTAGCTCAGTGCTGTTATCGTCGTCTTCAAGTAAGAAACTAAGTTCATTAGTACATGCCACGAGTTGTGGTAATATGTAGTAGCAATAAATTTATGTACCAGTACTAGTATTGCATTGTTTTGTTGTACAGTGGTACGAAGTGAACATATCTGAGTACTGCGCTAGCGAGTGAAATAAAATGACAGACTTCTGTCACCCAAATCAAGTAAGTATGCGCGCTCTGTTTGAGTATGTGGAGGAATTAGAGAGCATGACGCAATCGTACTAATGGGAAATTTCACATATGCATTTAGAGAGAACGGGAATGGAGTGTTGTGGGATGATTGTAAGTGTACATGATTGTAGGTGATGTGCATGGGTGAGTTTATAATTGTGATGTCTGGTCTCAGTGGTTAGGGGTGGATGGTTAGGTTTACATTACTATTGATATGTACAAGAGCATGGTAAAGACATACAACTATTTGGCAAACACATGCTACTGTAGACCTTTGTGTCTCTGTGTTTTAAGCTGACATGCATAGCTCTAGTTTGGGTGCAAGACCAGGTGGATTTCTGTGCAGACATAAATTATCTTCTCAGTGTGCACTCCACAAGCACCATAACCTGAATAACCTAGGTATTCGGCAGGAAATTTGGGAAAACCTATTCGGAATAATCGATTTTGTTTTTTAAACTATTCGGAAAAATCGATTTTCAGATCCTAAAAAACCTGAAAAATCGATTAGTGTTTTAAAAGTATTCGGAAAAATCGATTTTCATTATGCAGGGGAGGTTACACACCCTACATGCAGCCACTGACATCATGCAGCCACTGACATCATGCAGCCACTGACATCATGCAGCCACTGACATCATGCAGCCACTGACCATCTGACTGGCTTCGAGGACGTCCTTGTAATACGTTAATGGCGCGTAACGCCCGGAAATATGCAATTACTTTGTACACTTGTATCTCCATAACGGATAAAGCAAAAATTATCGAACAGAACAAATCAATAGCGGTAGGACCCTTCTACATAGGTACCTATTTTGAACCGATTTGGATACTCCTACCTGAAGATGTGGCCGTTTTGAACCCTACGGGGTATCGGACCTTGAAATGTCGGTACCCCACATACTTTCACATATAGTAATGGTGTGGTATGTTGTGTTAAAAATAGGAACCCGATAGCGTTAATATTTCGAAAGATATATCGATTTAAATTTTATGTTATAAAATGAAATCCACAAGACCCATTTTCGTATAGAACGTTCTAATAGAATTAATATATTTGTGTATGAGTCAGTTCAATTGTATGTTTTTGGAGTGTCGAGATCGAAGCGACGTTACAAAAATGCTCTCACCATTTTCAGATTACCGCACACCTTATAACAAGATGGAACGGGATCGATGACATGCAGTTTTAAAAGTGATATGTAGTTTTTAAAATTGGTATGCTACTGATCCATAATTAGTTTCCTTCAGTTTGGGGGGTGTAGTTGAGATCATCCTATATAAAACCATGCAAATGGCTTCAGATATATCTGCATGGCGATGATGGAAGTGTTAAACACATCGCATCGATATTTTACTTCGAAAAATAGCAGCTTCTATACACATCCATACACCACTTTCACCCCATGCACCCCAAACCACCCATTCCAACCACGTGCACCACCAACCACCCATTCCTCTTCTTTTCTTTTACTCCGCGTTTTGCTGGAGAGATACATTTCTGGTCATCAGGCCATGCAGTTCAGCTCATTCATGATGTAGTTGTATTGTTATTAGAATTTAGAAGGTTGCCTTAAGCAAACACAGATCAGTTTGTACTCAGTTGTGATCTTCTTGTGTAGTAGATATACGACAGTCATGGATGACAAAACAGCATACAGCTTGCATGCATTTTCAACAGGAACATATACTCCACTTCAGCACATTGTTCTAACAAATCAGTGCATGCACCAGGGTAGCTCAGCAAATCTGTGTAGATTGGTGCACATACAAAACAAAGCTTGGGTTTGATATTGCATCATATTTGGAATGGCTAAATATATATAGATCATCCTGGCCGACCACATGCATGCAGAGAGATATATTTACAAACTACTTGAGCACTTGAAAGGTGTGCGTTTACTGATGTGGTGTGTTATGCTTGTGAAATAGTAGCTTTAGCAAGTACCCATTAGTTCTTTTTACCACAGTTGATGTGGCTGCATGATGGTCCATGCATTTGTACACGAGATAAATTAGTACGACATCGGACGATGATAAATTAACTAGACTATCGCATTGTATACATGCGCGTTAGTACACATTGTTGATCCAATAGGCTTTCGAACTGGGTTTCCAAGGAACCCCCAACAGTCAACACAAGAATGCGTGGGAGAACAGTTCCCTATACATGCAAGTAAGGCTTGAAACCTGTTAGTATAGAAAAACCTGTTGTAAGAGGTTATTAAATTTTAAAAAACCGGTCGGTTAAGGTGTCGGTTGCGGTTGTTCTCTTTAGAACAACCGGTTCTTTCCGGTTTAACAGTTAATTAATTATCAATTATTAAAGCAAAATCGATGGGACCAAAAGCTAAGCCAGCATAACCTCGGGCTTTGCCACATGGCAAAAAAGATGGCCCGCGGCGTACCCCTAAGCATGTCGCGGATCCCGCCGCGTACAAAGACATCTACTTTGTAGAGGATTGCGATGGAAAGGGTTTAGCCATGAAGATGATAAGTGGGAGCCGCTTGAACATGTAAGCGGTTATGAGCAGTACATAGCTCGTTTTGAGGAAGAGCGTGACCAAAAACAAGCAGAAGATGATGATGCACGGGGACAGAAAAGGAAGAGACGCGATGATGACGAGGAGGCAGGTACATCACAAGAACTTGCATCAATATTGGGTTGGAACTGACTCTATCACCCTAATGCTGAGTCCACGCACACTGTCTGAACGAGACGCGGTGCGCGGACTCACTATTAGAGGTGTTGCATAGACGTCACGCGCGTCTTGGTCATCGTAACTTTTTCCTTGTTTATTCTTGGTGTAATTTTGTATGAAATAAACAAAATAAACAAATAGTAGTAGAATAATAATAGTATGTTGCTATAATTATATAACAAAGTTCAACATTCTTCTCTCCGTTATTCGCTCTCGTCCGCTGATTGTTTTCTCGTGCCCGGCATGATTGCTAGATGTAATAAACGCCACTTGCAAATCCACTATATCAACCGGTCGGTTGTGGTTGCTTAAAATTTTTAACAACCGGTTGAAGCGGTTATTTTGCTGAAAAACAACCAGTTGAGGCGGTTATTTGATTCTCGCAATCGGTTAACCGTCGGTTAACCGGTCAACCGGAGCTCCGGCACAACCGGTTTCAAGCCTTACATGCAAGTAATGGAAAGCGGCGACATCTGACTTCTCAAAATATATATAGATGTTATTTCAAGCTATACATGTATATCGATTCCGGACTTGAATAATTCAATACCCGAGTCACGCGTTATAAATGAATAGAAGGTGAAGTCTATGGGAAAATGTCTACACTTTATGTTTGGTCTCCCGCTGAAATGTGTTCATATATAGCAACTTCCATACTCAGTTTTGTGTTAATTCCATACTTTTGTACCGCATGGAGCATGCAATAGTTATCACTTGAATATATAACACATACACAATTTATACATCTGAGTGATTAAAAAAAAAACGTTCTAAATGATGCTTAGATCAGTGAGGAAAATGGTGGTGGCTTGCACCATCGGCATCCATGCCATGTCCACTTCTCCATTTGACATTGGACCCACACAAACAAAGGTTGTCACTCGTAAAGTGGCGACGGCCAATCTGGCACGAATTAACCAATCCCATTACTACAGAATGTGACTTTTCCCACTTCAGTGCAATTTGGGCGCTTCAGGAGGTGTTTTGCATCATGGCCTAAGACCCCATCGACCGAAACTACAAAGGGAGTAAATGTAGCACGTCTTTCTTCAACAGCTGGTGAGTCTATTCTTGCTCTGCTGAACATAGCACAGCATCAACAGTGCGGCTAGCATAAGACTGGGCGTCAGTGTCTATGACATGAACATCTAGCAACGCCGCAGTTTGTGGCTGCCACACTCCTTGTATATGCTCAGGTCAGCAATCAAAGCTGGTCTACCATTGGCATCATCTGCTTCCTGAACAATTGATTCTCTTGCAACATCTTTGTGCACAATAGCTGCCAAATCACCTGGAGCATCTCTCACTTCATTATGGTGCTGAGTGACGAGTCCACCTTTTTTACGATCCACAGCATGTTGAAAGCCGAATTCATTGCCACATCCATCACAATGCGTTGGCGTTTTAAGAAGAGTCGCTGATAACGTAATGAAAGTGCATCTCTAAATCCAACAGGAGAGAGATCAAAGTGGTGGCATGCAATGCAATTGGCATAACAGCAAGCCATATACAGATGTTTTTCCATCAATTGCCCGCTGGACTGTATGTCTTGTATCATCACCCAAGGAAACCAGCACTGAATTAAGCTCCAATTTTTGCGCAATAGCATGTTCCTTGTGTCTCAGTTTTAACCAAACTGACTTGCGTGATGTAACTACTCATCACAAAATCAACATTGTTTTTAATGGCAGTCACAATCATGTTTGTACATGCCCTTGATGTAATGTAAGCTATTTTGGCCACTTCCAATGGGTCACAGATGCCCATTCCTCCCGAGCGAGCAGGTAAAGAGAACATATGCTGCTCAGATTCAGCAATTGGTCCACCAAAAACTGAAGGTCAGAATCTCTTGTTCATAACATCATGTAAAGGGGCAAATGAGATTTTGCAGTTCGGTAGTACTCTTTGCAAATAGGACCACTCAAATTGCAATGGTTTCGAAAGAGCAGCATAAGCAGATTGTGGTTGAGATTCTTCAGCAGTGGCTAGTGTATCAACAGAAGTCACCCATGCTTGCATCTTAGGCTCAACATAATTCTTTGTGCCCTCTGGATCCCCAATGAAGCCACCAAGTTAGCGCTGACCTCTGACTACCTTTACTCCTAAGTCACAAAAACAAGCATTGGCCTCTTCTTCATCAACCTCTTCAATGACTACCACAGTTTTCTATGGTTCTGGATAGTATCCATAGGCTGGGCCAAGTTTGCAAAGATGTTCAACCACTCACTCAGCTTTGGAAGTTTTGCAGCACAAGCTGAGTTATCTGCATGCCAACATTGAGACCAGTTGTTAGCTGCTGCATACATCAGCATGAATAGCGGGGTCACCTTGGCCAACCCCTTCCTTGCTCAACAAGAACTCAGAACTCCCCTGCATTACAAGGGAGGCATAGCCACGGTAGGTGCATGTTGAATAAGAACATAGAGCATCGTGGCCATTGAACCCTCACATTCCATAGACATTATTAGTGCAGCTGCATGCTCTATTCAAGGATTTGAAGGCTATTTTGCATCTACAAGTAGGAGACCCAACTGCTACCACAATTGTCTTCAAAAAGCTCTCTGATCTCTTGAACAGCCCCTTCAATACCTGCTTCAAGCCCTGAACAAAGCTGATTTACTCCACATATAATTCTGCCACATCGCTGCCTGTTGCAAGGGCAAGGGCTTTGCAAACAATTCGTTGCAGTTCTTCTCCAATAGCAATTAGTTGTACACCAGGACACTTGTCAAGAGCTATGAGTCGGCTTGACATCAATGCCCTATTATGGGACCACTCTACGATATTGTTTGCAGATATCTAGCAATAGCAGCAACTTCATCGTGCAATTGCGCACTGTGTGTTCCATACCTCAGAAGATGGTCCTGCCACTGCCCTGCACTGGATCCTCGAGGACCAGCACCACCTTAGATACACCTTGCCACATGTTCTATATGTGAACCAGTCACATCTACATCAGTAAGTGGAGGACGATTGTTGCATGGCAGAAAAGCCAGAACTCTAAAAGAGTAGTCTGCGTATATAACTACACCCCCCAAACTGAAGGGAACTAATTATGGATCAGTAGCATACCAATTTAAAAGACTACATACCACTCTAATAAGGCATGTCATCGATCCTGTTCCATCTTGCTATAAGGTGTGCGGTAATCTGAAAATGGTGATAACATTTTTGTAACGTCGCTGACTCATACACAAATACATCATGTCATATACACATACTAAACAAAGACACAATAACCTGAGGGTACATCGCAAATGCGCCCCTTAGCTCCAAGAGCCTTACTTTTCGCAGAAGCCAGTGTACACAATATGAATACATTAACACCTCCGTTAGCAGTGTTTGCTTTGCATTTTAGCCAATAGCTTCATTCTTACGATAGCACCCCGGGAACATATAGACAGAGGTAATACCGACTTTCCTGAGCCGCATGCACAAGTCAAGCACTCCAAGAAAAACTAAATGAGGTTTTCTTAGAAATAACAGTCTTCTACTGCCCAAATAAGGTATTACAAAGTACTACGTCATGTAGACAGAAGCAATGCAGTGTACACAATATGAATACATTAATGTCTTATTGTCCTGGATGTCCTCCGCGGGGGACGCAAATTCACATTGATGGCGCTTTGTCACGGTGGAACATTGCTGCGTTCTAAAAATAATGCCATGTTTAGAAAGTACTTTAAACAGGGCTATATAGATTCTTTATAACTATTTTTAAAACATCTTTCTTTGAACATCGTGTATTTGTATATACATAACGTTTCGCTGCAATGAAAGCGCTTGCGTAAAGTTTGATCTGAGTACGAGTCATAGAGTTGTTAACAGCTCGAGTTTCGTGTCTTTTAGCTGTTGCAGTACAGCTATACGAATATGGACTGCCGATCGACACCAGCAGTGAACTAAATACGGCGTGCCTATTCAAAAAATGCCTTTTGAATTGGAAAAGTCAGCTGCATGTTTTCACGTTGCGTAATGCGCAATTAGAACAGATAAAAGTCAACGCTCTGCATGTGTACAGTTAACAGTACAAGACGCTACACCATGATTTCTTGGGCCCAGAGCTATGAATGAACCTGCATTGGGAGCTTTTCATGATAATACACTCCACATGAATGCCTACAAACACCTCCGTTTTGTTACAATGGGAACTAAGAGCGCATGTATACAATGCGATATTATTAATAGACTATTAATAATATCCATGCGCTTTTAGTTCCCATTGTGCACATCGTTGCTTCAGATAGGCTTTCCAACTGGGTTTCCAATGAACCCCCAACAGTCAACACAAGAATGCGTGGGAGAACAGTTCCCCATACATGCAAGCAATGGAAGACGGCGACACCTGACTTCTCAAAATATGGGATCATTTCCGTGAAAAGGGACCTATAAGCATACATTATACAATTTCCAGTACGCGCAATAGAAATGTAACGCTTGCGTTGAAATGTATGGCTAATTAAAAATCCAGAACACATGAAGGCATGCATACCATCCTCGTGCAGTACAGGCTTTAAAAGCACCTGATGCTGCCAAGAGGGTAAAGTGGGCTGAGCATTTTCTTGATGCAGGCACGATGGACTTCACATACCCAGACTATATCCTCTGGACTGATGAGGCCATTTTTCATCTCAATGGCACTGTCAACCGGCACAATGCCATCATCTGGGCCACCCAGAACCCCATTTCTATATTGAGAGAGACACCAGAAAAAAGCTGGGGTGATGTTGTGGGTTGGTCTCATCAAGGACAATATCATTGGTCCATTTTTCTTTGATAGTTCAGTGACTGGGGATGTCTATCCAGGGGCGAATCCAGGATTTTGGGAAAGGGGGGGTCTGATAAATATATTCACAACTGGGGGAGGGTACGGGATGGGGCGTGCCGCTTTTTTGCTTTTGCGTTTATTTAGCATGAAATTCACAGTGATATTCAATACATTTCCATCACGCGATATCCGGATTACTAGAGCCTGCATGGATAGCGACGAGAAAACTCTTCATTCTTCACAATGCTATGGTTCCTACTGCTCAGCAATTAAATTCGTGACGCAAAGCTTTTGTGAATTTGTGAATTTGTGACCGAAGCGTGCACGTGGCCATGCACCAGCTACATGTCGTCTACTGATAAACGACTCATGTACAGTGTATGTTTTACAATAATATTTGTATTGTTAGTTTTTTTAGCTTAGTAGACCATTCTATCGATCGCGCGATAAATATTGTATTTCGTTAATACACATGTAGGAGGATTTAATTAGATCGATATAGACCCCGCTTGGCTAGAACGATATGCAATCTTGCAAATCCAAGGACGGTAACATGCAGAACGCTGCATAGATTACAGTATGCATTACGTCATTCTTCATATGGGAAAGGGGGGGTCCGGACCCCCTGGACCCCCCCCCCCCCCCCCCACCCCCCCCCCTAAATCCGCCCCTGCTATCTAAATCTGCTGAAGAGATTTAAGTGTGTGGCCATGCAGCTCTCAGAGCATTGATGGGGGACGAGATCGATCTTGTTTACTTCCAACAAGATGGAGCAGGTTTTTTTTGTGTCCTCAGTTCTGTTAAACAATCTGTAACTGAACTGGGGACACCAAAAAACATAAATTTTCCACATTCTCTCTTACAACACCTAAGTGGGTGGAAATTTTAACAACTTTAATAGACAATTATAACCTTTGATAGTAGTTGTAAGCTTCAAGACTCTTAAACGCCCTCAGCCTTTCTCTTGTGTAACCTCCGGGTGTTTCAATTAAGTAGGTATAAATACTGGGGTAGTCAACTGGAGGCCACTTAAAGACATCATCTACCCAATGCTGGTCAGATATGCCAAACGGATCACAATATGTTCCAGGTCCATAAAGGCATTGTAGCTTTTTGTCGTATCTCTCTTTCTCGCTAGGCAACAGCTCGTTATAATACGTGCTCGCGTTGTTCATACTGTAGGCGCCACACTTTTCAATAAAGTTTGGACACCAAAAAACATGGCGGCGAGTGAATCAACGTAAGTGCGAACGTTCCCGGGATGACACTGCAACCTGTCTATTACGAGCGCACAAGATTAATATACATGGTGTTTTGAACAACCATTGAGATTAGGAGCCATTTCCATTTCACAGTCTCACGGGTGTTTCATTGCATTGAAAAAATGGACATTAGGTCTCGTCCCCACTTTTATTCACGTAACAAGTAACTAGACCCTCATCATCGCATGGCATTGGAATTTGGCTTATCTTTTGTAATCCTTGAAGGTAAGCGCAGTACAGGTGAATATCTGTGTTATGCACACTTCGAGGACTCAAACGGCATAAAATTTATTATTTTTATGCAAATATACGCCATGATACGGGCCTGTGACTAATAGCGCTCCATTTAGAGTGCTTGGTTTCAAAAAGCTTTTGTTCGTTAATTTGCCTGACATGAGTGACAAAATCTTGTATAAACGTATACAGGAATGCTGGTTGTATTTGATTTGGTTGTTGTTGTTAGCAGACTTATTTTCTGTGAGCCGTACCAATGCGCTGAATACGACCGATGTATGTATACTATGGCATGGCGGTGGCCGGGGCGGTCTGATTGACGATGTTGGCAATAGATGCACACTTTGAAAACGAGTTATGTGTTGCTGCGATGTCTTAGTATAACTGTACTACGTTGGAGTTCAATTGTATTGTGCAGTTGATTAAAGTAATACTTTTTCATTTGTGCAGGATGCATGTGTTCAAATCAACCATCAAATCCATGCATGCTATAGCAGCCTATAGGTAATCTTATTAACAAGTTCTAGTTATCTTCTTAAAGTCCTAAGTTGGTTCCAAGGCATGCCAATTGCAGCTTTCATTGCAAGTCCTGTTGTTGCCTCAATATCAAGTGTTAACCCTGCTTCTGTTAGTATCATTTTTTTTCTCTTCACTTCCCAGGGCTCTGATCTCCTCCTCAAGGATCTTTTCAGGTCTTTCTGGTGACAGAAGGCTCCTTACTTCTTGAACTTCACAGACACGTCGCTTATAAGTTTTGCTGCAAACCTCCTCACTTTTGGATGAATGGGCCTTTGTCACACGCACCAGAGTCAGTGGCTGCGGGAATAAGTGTAAGTATAAAAAAATTGTTTGTCACTTACAGTACCTCCTGTCTTGATTTGTATAATGTTATCCTTTGTGTTTTCAGATAGGATTCTTTGAATCACCTTAGAAGCGCACTGTTCTTCAATAACTCCCAACCTGTGGCACTCGTGTGAGTCATAGTCACCCGCCCGTACATCCCTATTGAATGTATCACAGGACACCATCACATCACGAAGAAGGCGTTGTGTTAGGTCAGGAGCAGGCTGCACAGAACCTGGCACCAAGTTCACTGCATCCTCACAGCATGGACACTGAGTACTTGCCGATGTTGCTATGGAGTCAGCAATGCACTTTGCACATACTACTGCATTGCAGTGCAACTTGAATGGCTGTGACAACATTCCTTTACATATTGGGCAAGTTAGTAAGTCCATGACGGAAAGTACCTGTGTCGAGGCTAGCTGTGGTTTCTTTCTATGACACACAACCTTTGGAGAGGTGCAATGGTGTTAACATGGTGAAGCAAGGCATTAGGTGTGATGCCTGGTTGTCGCCCTGGTTTCTGTTTATGTATGTCCTTTAATTGGATCCATGAGTGTATGGGTTCCTGTATATGTGTTTATGTATGTGTGATTAAACTTATGAGGTCATGTGAATATATTTTACCTTGCATGTACTGGCACAGTGCAGAGACCAGTTATATGGCTTTACCATACACTTGTATGGAATCTTCTTTGGACATAGCAAGCCTACATGATTGCAGAAATTGGCGGATAGTCAGCAGTGTCGTTGCTGGGGTCATTTTGAAAGCATGTTTTAAGCTCCACAGAGAAACCAGCACAGTTATAGGTTGTCTCTAAATTGCCTCGAGACGTTTTCTTCAACAACCGGTGTCCGCATACCCTGTAGTATCTTTGCACTTGACATTCTATCGCTTTGTATCGAAGGCACGGAGCGCACGTGATACCGCTTTATTCATGACTAGCTAGTCGGGGATAGAGGGGTTTGTTCTCGCTTCAGAAAATAAGTCTGCACATAAGCTTGATATCTTTACAATGGGCAAGGCTCTATCTTTTCAAAAAGGTGCATCTCACACCTGATTCTCAGGCATTTTTTTCAAGATAAAATGGTTGCCGTTCGAGTACTTCAGGAGTGGCAAAATAAAAGCGAAGAAACCGTGAGATGCGCGACTTTCGTGGACGAAGAAAGAACATCCCTCAATAGTGCGCATTGACGTTTTTTAGTGCCGAACCGAATATAGAACAGCTAAAATATATATTGGTATTTTATGGTAAACGCATCTTCACAAAATAGGGATTAGAACATTATAACCACATTTTAATGAGCTCCTATGGGACCCAGATAAGAATTGTACATACGTATTCTAATTAACAACCTAATGTCCATCTCAAAACAGCCGTGCAGTCAGTATAGTTTATCCACCAGTCGGATGATTAAATTCAATAACTTCAACATCAACTCCGGACGTTATACGTAATAGCAACTAAAAGTGTCTGGTCTATTTAAAATAGCATTCTGAACCTAAGTAGTTCCGAATGGAGAAACACAACCGGTAGTCGAATATACTAATCCAAATAATGCTAAATTGCTATATGCTCGATATAGGGCTGAATTACACACGGCACTTCCTTGAATGTTTGGCGTGGGGCGTTACATATATCATGTTAAATATGTCCAGGCATTCTGCCTTTTGTCGATCTGCCTCAATCCTCTTTATTTGCCTCACATTACCGGTCAAGCCTGGCAGTCTGGATCGCCCAAAGTATATAGTGAAGTATTATCGACACGAGGGAAGAGGATATGATCATTTCTGGTGACGGTGTTAGACATGCCCTTTTTCCCCTCATCTGAACCACTACTTTTTCTAGCATGTCTCAAGGTAGTTTCATCCCTGAGCATGAGTGAACAGGAATAGCGTTATACTGACCTGTTTCTATGTTTCGTGGATAAGTCCTATAAGTCAATATCCGGTGTCACAGGAAATTCTGTCGCTAGGAAATTTTGTCGCGGCGACAATATTTCCTAAGGAAATTGTGTCGCTTTAATTAAACGTAGCGACCATATTTCCTAAGGAAATTCTATCGCTCCCAGGAAATTCTGTCGCGCACATAAAGCATGCATATTTTGTATCAAATTGTGACATGATTGAGAATTCACACATGCTCCTGATGCATTCAGACTGTTTTAGAACATACAGGGGAACAGTACCAATTAGTGGATCTCCTGGGAGATACACGCAAGCAATCGCAATGGAACCACTTCTGGCATCCATCGCATTGCACCATCTTTCTTCCTGTATACGGGAGCCTACAATGACAGTATATTTCAACCACTTCCTCCTTCAACACTTTAGGCTTCCTTGCTGCAATGCTTTGTGAAGGGAAAGGTAACACAGCACAATTTTGGAAGCTGGTGAGGCATTATTCATGCATGCATAAAAAATATTACTAAATCATACAGAACATACCGTGTGTATTTGACAAGGGTGTTAAGTCCTCCTGTTGTCCATCCTCACTAGCTACATGGGCAATAATAATGTAGATTTTTAGGAGATACATTAGTCAATGATTCTGTATGGTACTTGGATGTAACATGTTACATTATGTCAACACGCCTTGTACGTTTGAGGTTTGCTGTTCTTCATCCTTTACACCTACATCTACCTGTACTGTTGTGGAAAAAATATGGTGTGTTAATATAAAGGAACATTCAGTTGTAACAGAGATCTGTATATTTTAGAGCTGTACCTTCTGATGTGGGGTGTGAGTCTTTTGTTTGGTCTAAAATTTAAGAGTATAATGATAAGTAAATCTTGCGCAATACATGTATGTCTTATATCACTGTACCTTTTTGGTAAAATATCTTCAAACGAGTCATGTTGTACTTTTGAGCTAGTACTTGGAATGGCGGATTGGGCTTGGAGAGACGATATGTACCTTTAGACAAGACTTCATGAATAAGATAGGGGCCTGTCCAATTAGGCTCCATCTTGGACCCTTTTTTGGAAAGCTTCTTGCTATTCTTTAACAACACAAGAGTTCCAACTTTATACTTTTCCCGGCCGTCTTTGCAGTGTACTTGGTCGTAATAGACCTTTTGCCTCCCTTGTGCTTTCATAATGTTTTCCAAAGCTTTCTTCCGCACATCTACCATTGTCTAAATATGAGTAACAAATTAGATTACTATCTATTATACATTAGAATTCATTACCTTGATGTTACACTCAATTATTGTTTGTTGTAATCTATCTTCAGGCTTGTCACACCGCTCACTGGCACCAGGGCACTTCATAGTAAACTCAATTGGTAAAGAGGTTGGCAACCATACACAAGATAAAAGGGTGAATGCTTAGTCGAATCCTGGCAAGATACTCGATACGAAAAGAGTATTGCATCCAATAATTGATCCCAGCTGTTTTGCTCGGATTCGACAAACTTCAATAACTGTCGTTGCAGTGTTTGATTGAACCTTTCATCAAGCCCATTGCTTTGTGGATGGTATGCACTTGTCATATTACACTGGATGCCACAAAGACGACAAAGCTCATCGTTCACCTGAAATAAAATACAATTACATCACCACAACATAATTGTACTTGTCATTTACTTGCTTTACAAACTCTCGACCTTGATCAGAACTTTTAACCTTACAACAGCCATGTCTTGTGAAGCACAAAAAAAGAAACTCTGCCACTCCTGTTGCTGTTCTATCAGGGAGAGCAGTTGCCTCTGGCCACTTGGAAAACAGACAGGAGACTGTCATGATGTATTTGTTTCCCTTCTGTGTCTCAGGTAAAGGCCCAATCAGATCAACACCAATGGTGTGCCACACTTCATCCTTGACTGGAATAGGATGCAGCTCCGCTAACAACTTGTCAAATTTGCTAAAAATATCAGTACATTCATTATAAAAATGTGACCATGTGTTTGCAATTTGCAAAGGCATGAATACTGGCTTACCGATTAGCTTTCTGACACTTTTCACATGTTTTGCATATTCTTTTACGTCATTAACCATTCCAATCCAGTAGAATCGCTCAGATATCTTCAACAGTGTTTTGTCTCGACCAAAGTGCCCTCCGCCTAGCTCTGCACTATGGCAGCCGTCCAGAACTTTCATTTTTTCTTTCTTCGTGACAACCTAGCGCGTTTAGATATACCGGTATATCATTCGAAGCATACGTACGTACGAAGCTTACCCGGTATTCCTTGTTGTGTTGGTCTCGATAAAAGAACAAACCTTCCTTCACTATGAAGTTCTTCGCTCTTCTCCGAATACAATCCTTTTCGTTCTTTGAACACTCGGGTGGGTACTTGCAATCGCAACAAAATGCTAGCAACGTGTCATATTCACTCTGCTCCATGCTTAGAAGTGAGAACCACGAGGAATCGATAGAACATTGAGCATGCGCGACAGAATTTCCAGGGAGCGACAAGAATTTCCTTAGGAAATACGGTCGCTACGTTTAATTAAAGCGACATGCACAATTTCCTTTAGGACTGAATATTGTCGCCGCGACAGTATTTCCTAGCGACAGAATTTCCTGTGACACCGGACGTGAAATGTTAATTTAGTTAATATAACAGAAAAGAAAACAATTCAGTTCTGGTTCTCATTTGACGAAATGTGGTCACCAACTTCTGACACCATGTTTCTCCTTGTCTTCTAGCGATAACTCTGAGCCTGTCGAGCTTGAAGAAACGTCTATTACTGTATTTACACTGGATTCTTGCTCCACGTGCACTTTTTTCCTTACACGGGCCTTGTCGCTAGAATTTTGGTCCTGAAAAATTTAGATCCCGACTGACATAAAAGCACGGTCGTCCCGGACAGATTTTACGAAATAAATGTCCGTGTTGGAAATACATGTATTGGTCCGTTAACTGGTTTATAGTTATATGTACCAAACCTTCCAGCGATGGCAAATATTTCGTAAAGTAGTTGTGATCTCACCATCGAATACGGGACGTGGAATATGAAGCCATGCATGCGGAGCACATATCGTTTTAAAAAAATACGGTGGATCTCGTTCGATCAAACATTGCGATGAACAATATAGCAACGGTTAGATTCTGCGATTCAACATTGCGAAAGAGCAATGATCTATTTCTGCGCTCGAACAGAGATCCCGACCGAAGAACGGGTCGTTTCTCCGCGACCGACCATCAACCAAACGTACTATGGGATACCTTGCATGACGTCGTAAGTAGTATTTACAATTTGAGGCGTGGTTACTACCTCACAGAGACGATCCTGAACTAGTCGTCGACCGTAACGATATATACATGTACACGCACAGACTAACAGTAGGACACTGGAGGCAGCAGAAAACAATCCTGCGTATCTGCACAGCGTGCATGTATGCATGCTAAATTAGCGCAGTACAAGAAAACTACCAGCATCACTATACCCTTCAGGCTGACATGGCTTAATTGAGAGTAAAGGCTCGCTGCACTGGGACTAACACGGGGCAATTTTGTAGAAACACACCTTCGAGCGCAGAAACACGACAGGATCGTCTTCTACTGCTTCCAGTATCGCACTATTAGCCCGGTGCGTGTATACGTATACACACTCTTCCGGTCGTCGATTCACTATAGCCACTTTGAACGATTAATTTACCACGCCTTTTCTATTATACATACATCTTGTGATGTCATGCAAGGTATCCCATAGTACTTTTGGCTGGTAAACGGCCCGTTGTCGTTGGCATATTAATTAACGCCACTATTCACGCGGCCCCTCCCGCACCCACCCTTCCGACAACTACACCTTCATAACCGGAAATCCTGGATCCACCATTGGACTATATTGCGCACTGTTGAAATGTTCCAAACACGTTTTGTAATATGAGCATAACGTTCCGACTGACAGTTCTTTGGCAGACTATATTTATTCCTATCCATTCATTTTGAGAAGGAGCTTTCGTCAGGTCAAGTGTGGTAGCGTAGTCTAACACTTTTAGGGATACTGCTTGGAGAGCATCGTACAGATCCAGTTTACGTTGGAGGTTTTGCAGCTCCTTTCGGGAACAGTTAAATGAAGGACCCAGTACAGTTGTTGCCTGTATAAATCGATCATCTATTTATCAATACTTGTTTGCACATTGAATAAACCTTTCTATCTTACATAAGAACAGAGATTTCTCTTTAAGGGTTTCATGAGCTCGTACGTCACCATAATGTCACTATCGTTGACGTCATTACCATTGGCCACCAGGTCCTCGAGCTGGGCGAACTCACCACTAAGGTGCGTCAGAGCTTGCAATTGTTTCCAGAACGTGTCACTGTCTTGCTGGGTGGTATCAGACGGAGAAGGTAGTATTGACAACGATTGCTGCGCCTTAAGATGAATTTCATCGAAAGCGTTAATTTTGCTCGAGTAAATAATAATGGAAGCTCTTACCATCCAGTAAAGCACCGCAGCTGACCCTGCCGACAAAGATGCGACCAACTCGTTATAGCCCATGCCATCGGACGCAGCTCTGCTTGGGCGTTCAGTGGGCACTCCACTAGCGAACCGCATTTGTAAGATGGCGACGGACAAAACTGAGGCAAATGCTATACGAGTTTCCATTGCTCCTTGTGAAATTCTGATGATAGACAGTCTTGCATATACAAAAGGTAGTTAGTTTATCATTATTTATATAGTACGATGTGTTGTTTATAGGGTTTCATCAATAAATAATTTAATTGTCGTAGTGTCGCTATGGAGAATCGACATAACCCAAAATATTTTGGGAGGTTTCGGTTTATTTGTCAGTTAATTTTTCTGATTCAGTTCCATCGATATGCTGTTTTTCTCCATGCACTCCTTTTAAGGCGTACACCGCTCCAATGATGATATTGGCGAATATACCTAAATACCCTTCATGGCCTAAAATGGAGGACATGGTGAATATGTAAAGTTGCGATAGAGATTTGAGAATTCTGATTTCACCAATAAATTTGTCACCTTTTAAAATGATTTATCATTTTTCAAGACAAGAAATTATTAATTCAAATCAATTAATTTTTTCAAATTGAATTCAAAACACGTTCAGTATTTGCTAAAAATCGGTCTGATTATAGTATCATGAAAAGAACATTAAGCATCCATTAACTAAATTCAAGACAAATTAATTACAACCGAGCATTATATATTCCTAAACGTATGTCATTATGTAATACCTTGCGTCATCTTTTAAATATTGACGTGTCGTCTGCTCACGACATTGTTTAGCAGCTGCACTCAATGAAAAGACTAAAAAGTACAATTATAGTCTCTTCATTGCGTGGCGGAAAATCGGTTTTTTCCAAATACTTTTATAAAGTGCATTAGGTCCCTTTCGATAATTTCGACACAGTGATGCTACTAATTAGTAGCTGTATATGGGACCTAATGCACACATTATAAAATTTCCAGACAAATGTAATGCTTGCCTTGACATGTATGGCAATGCGCTAGAATCTAGGTCGGTCCTTCTGCCCAACTGCTGAGGCCCTATAATCCATGCAGACCTGTCGGAATACACAGCCCAGAGGAAGTTATGCATGGGTTCATGGATCTCAGAGCATAAAAGTCGAAAGAAATCGGATACGAGCTAGGATAAAGTGTTGTGCGATTATGGTCACAAGCTGTTCGCATGCAAAGGAGCATTTCGCATTGAGAATCTCGAAAGACATTGCAAGGACCAAAAGCAGGATGAAACCACAGTGGTTCTGGTAAGAAAACAAAACCGTTGTCATGGATAGAAAGCGCGATACATCTCGGATCGCATGATGTGAAAATTACTCATGCACCTACGCCCCCTTAGTTCTATGACGAGCTAGCCTCAAATCAGGATACTGGAAACCTCTTATAGGTACACACATAATAGATACATCAATCATCGAATGATCTAATGGGAAATGCCTGCTGGCGACCTAAAGGTTGACGTTAGGTCACGCGATGTCTCACGGCGCGACAGTGTAACCGTATGCAGCCTTGTATATTGCACCCATACTAATCGATACTCGTCTGCACTCGACACGTGGGCAGTTTTTCATACGTCACGAATGCGGCGCCATGGATACGTCTCAGAACGAACACTTCGCTTATACGTATGATATCGCGGTCTGCATATGGATTCAGTATATTCGTCATCACCTGTCTGCATACTTCAGATGAACGCGTGCAGACTCTGTACACGTCATGTATTCGAATCGTTTCAAATCCATTTTCTGTCCTACATACTTGAAGGCTAGTGCTTAAACCCTGAACCACGCCAGCAATAATACGGCAAATTTTAATCAATTACAGCTGAAATACAACTTGGTCAAAAAATAAACAGGCATATATAGTTCCAAGCTGGCGATCAAAGTCTCCATCACATTTTCCTGATGTAGTTAGAAGGGCACTCTCCGCCTAGCAGAGGCCTCTTGGAAGGCGAGCACGAGCCTCTACTACTCTCGCGGCACTTGTCGACGGTTTCCTTACAAGCACACGCTAAAATATTACAGAGGTTATGCACAAAGAACTCAGCATTTACTTACTCTCTGACCGCGGTGGTAGCTAGCTTATGCTTTACAATGCCATCGTCGTCATCCCCTTGGTTGGCCATGCAGCGAAACGTTTTCATTTGGCCGTAGTATACCCTGGCGTCGGCTCAAGAGCTGTGGTCAGAAAGGAAAGTCATAGCATGCCTACTCTGTACCTGCGTTTCTTCTTTGCCGGGGTTGGTCACTTCCACCATTTCAGTCTCGATGTACTCGCTTAAATATCTCCTGACCCTGAAGTTATTGGCACACGCACATAATCCACATGCACACATACAACGTACTATGCTCTTCACGTAATGGCGTTCTATTGGTCGGCACTGTGCTTAAGAGAACAAACATGACGTAAGCATGTAAACCTTTGTGACAACTTGAAACGCCGCCTAACTGCATCTACTGAATCACACACTTGTCCTGGTTTGACATAAGCAACACCTACAGTGTAAACACGCACAACTTACCAGGCCTAGACTGCTTAAGTCCGTTTGGTATGCATTTATAACCTCCGCCTGTCACCCGCGTTGTCCGAAACTCTTTATCTTGCACAGTTGCACCTCACTGATTCGTCAGCTATATAGTGATCAAAATCAACAATCCAATTTCTCTGACGTTGGGAACAGCTCCATTAGTACTGTCTCCACAGATAGCCCAGTAGTCCAATTTTCCTTTCCTCCTATTTCGTTGCATGGGAACTAAACCAAGTTGCCTATTTTTGTTTCCTTTGCTCGATCGTGCGTCGTCACCTCCACTAATGACCAACACGTGCAAAACTTAAAACCGAGCATGCGCAGATAATGATATCAAAATTAATTGCTCAAATAGGCTACACCCGCTAGAAATAGTCACAGATGTAGGTATCAGAAGTTTACAATGATTATAGGGATCCAATAACTTACCTGTGAGTACGCGACTCGGTCGAGGTAATTATAGTAGCCACACTCATATGAATGCGTTTTCATGGGTGTGGTTAAAACGGCCTATATTCCTATTTATTGCGCACATCGTAATTTACGGGCTAAACTACCGCTCGCGATATGGGTGCGATACGCACCCGATACTTAGCCCCAACAATACCCATCTGCACACTGCACTGGACGTTGACATATCTAGGTAGGAGTATGTATATTGGTCCGCACACGTGCATGTCTGGATATGTATCTGCATACCATGGCGTGGGCAAACTCTGCATATTACTGCATACGATACTATGTCACGCAGTGTCTTATGTCGACACTGATGCAGTTAGAGATTACAACTGGTAACTTAACGCGGAGAAATGTACGATCGACAAATGTGTACAAACATATAAATGCTATCAACAGTACTCGTCCTAGGTACATGTACATAGTGGGGCGTGGCTTGTCAGACCAGGGGTCCAGGGGCCTAGGTCAGATTTCGGGCCTACTATCAGACAGCCGCCGCCAAGCCCTATTTGCGTGGTGGAGCAAAATTATTTCCCCCGTCACACGATCGTAAGCACAGTAGTTACGTAAGTAAACAATACATCTCAAACAAACTAATGCGTGAATCGCTTACGTCACGTTTACTGAGTGACAATGATTTGATGCTATATCCCATTTGTGTATCTTTTTTCCTTTCCAATAAGCCCAACTGAAATAACCATTTGTTTAATTTGCTGCGGTGAAATTAATGGCAATTTGTAATACCCAGCTCACACCCCTCTCCCGCCCACTCCCTCTCCCGTCCATTCCCACTCCCGCCCACTCCCCTCTCCCCCCACTCCATAAAAAACATTATTAGTCTCCGACGGGTCTTCGTTGACTATATAGACATGTATAGAAATGTCTACACCGTTCCCAGATATGATCGTATCCTCTTCCCTCGTGTTGTTACTACTTTGGCCGATCCAGACTACCGGCTTGACCGGAAAGGTGGGGGCACAAGACGACTTCGGTGTAGAAAACACTAAAGCTACTATTTCACAGCATAACACACCACATCATGCAGTAAACGCACACCTTTCAAGTGCTCAAGTAGTTTGTAAATATATCTTTATGTAGGCGGCCAGGATGATCTATATTTAGCCATTCAAAATATGATGCAATATCAAACTTAAGCTTTGTTTTGTATGTGCACAAAATTTGCTGAGTTACCCTGTTGCATGCACTGATTTGTTAGAACAATGTGCTGAAGTGGAGTATATGTTCCTGTTGAAAATGCATGCAAGCTGTTTGCTGTTTTGTCATCCATGGCTGTCGTATCTACTATACACAAGAAGGTCACCTGACATTAGACATCACAACTGTTTACAAACTGATCTGTGCTTGTTTAAGGCAACCCTTCTAAATTCTAATAACAATACAACTACATCATGAATTAACTGAACTGCAGGGTCTGATGACCAGAAATGTTCCACTATATATATCTCCAGCAAAACGCGGAGTAAAAGAAAAGAAGAGGAATGGGTGGTTGGTGGTGCACGTGGTTGGAATGGGTGATTGGGGGTGCATGGGGTAAAAGTGGCGTAGGGATGTGTAGAGGCTGCTATTTTTCAAAGTCAAATATCGATGCGATGTGTTTAGCTCATCCCTCATGGCCAGATATACTGTAACTATCTGAAGCCATTTACATGCTTTTATATAGGATGATCTCAACTACATCCCCCAAACTGAAGGAAACTAATTATGGATCAGTAGCATACCAATTTTAAAGACTACATACCACTCTAAAAAGGCAGGTCACGGCTGTTACAATTTGGAAATTAGGCCCCAGACCCACTTACGAAGTTAAGACCTTAGCAACATGACGAATTAACTCCATAGCAACACATACCCTCCGAAAAAACGGACTTTAAAAGCACATCTTACACAGGGTTTGATGACATGCGGATGTGCAGCAAGGTACAATGAGCTAATCAGTTAAGTGTAGCTAATAAGAGCCATCCGGTTCGAAGTTCAATAGTACGCGTATGGATAGGTAAGAATCGTACAAATCCCGCCTTATTTTTTTTTCCTGAAACGTTTAGTTGAAATGTAAAGAAGTTGTTTAAGTTTTTTCTGTTGTCTTTACTCTACTACGCGCGCCCGTATGCGAGTTTTTTACCCACTGACGAATTAACTCCATAGCAACACATACCCTCCGAAAAAACGGACTTTAAAAGCACATCTTACACAGGATTTGATGGCATGCGGATGTGCAGCAAGATGTCTGCAACACAATGAGCTAATCAGTTAAGTGTAGCTAATAAGAGCCATGGGCTCTTCCATTATTTAATTATACACCCCTACAGATGACAATAAATGGTGTCCAGGGGGGTATAGGGAATATGTCACGGGGGGTGGTCATTTAAATCCCTGTCCCGGGGGGTTAGAAGGCATAATGGAAGCCTGTCCAGGGGGGAGTCGAACAACATAGAAGATTGTCCAGGGGGGTGGGGCAAAACAGAAGCTCGTCCAGGGGGCATTTACAAGTCTGTCCCTGGGGGGTAGAGGTATAATACAAGCTTGTCCAGGGGTGCTTTTATAAATTGTCCCGGGGGTATACGTTTGCAATTATTGTCATCTGTAGGGGTGTACGGTTAAATAATGGAATAGCCCCATCCGGTTCGAAGTTCAATAGTATACGCGTATGCATGGATAGGTATGAGTTTGTGACAAATCCCGCCTTATTTTTTTTTCTGAAACGTTTAGTTGAAATTTAAAGAAGTTGTTTAAGTTTGTTCTGTTGTCTTTACTCTACTACGCGCGCACGTATGCGAGTTTTTTACCCACTGAATATGTCAACAACGGCGCCATTTTAATTAATTATATACATTCAGATTTTTAGCTTCCTTCTCACAGGTGGTGGTGGTGGTGGCACTGTAGCTGAAATATGGGGTGATACATTAAGGTAGTGCTCATTCGTTGTGCTTTTCTGTCGAATTTCGTATCCCCGAATAAGTGCGTATTAAGGAGTTGAATTTGGCGTGAATTGATTCAGCACCCTGCTCTCCCATTAAGCCACAGCCTGCTTGATGTGTTGATATCCACTCCACCAGGTGGTCCTCTAGGAGGTGCACAGTTCTCTTAATGACACCAAATGTGCTATCAAATGTTGCAAAGAACTTCATCTATTGAGAAAGAAGCTTACTACCAGTCCATGAATCATCAGTAAGCACATACCAAATCGCTGTATTGTGTCAGGCTTAATAGTGTTTCAGTCATACAATGAGTAACCTGTAATTTATCCAGTTGGAAGTTTACTTATTTAAGTTCATACCTCTTTGTATATGTTACCTGTTGAGAATGCTTAACCTATATCAAGGGATAAAAAGCATGGACTTAATGGCAAGCCCTTGCATCGGTAGTATGTTAACAGTAATCCCTGCATCATGAAGTAACTGTTCCTTCTTTTCCGTGCTCAGAGCTCTCAGCTCATCCTCCAACATGAGGTCAGCATCTTCACTGCTACCACTCAAGATGGTTCGTGTCTTCTGGAGCTTGTGAACACGACACTTGCGCTTACGAACACTAAGCTCTGATAGTGGTGCTCGTGGTGCAGTTATGCGAACCAACTTCAAGGGCTGTATGATAAGTTTAGTGTTAAGTACAATGCTAATTTCTTACATTACTACTCACTGTCCCCCCTGTGGGAATCTGTATGTAGTTCTCCTTGGTAGTACTGAGCATCTGGTGAACTACTTTACTCACGAGTTGCATTTCCTGTTTTTTAACAGTACTGCAACAGTGTGAGTCATAGTCAATGGCTTTAATGCTACTCCACACCAACTATGACATCATGCAGGGTTGCTGAACTAGCTTAGGAGCAGGGTTTACAAGTTTGCACTCCAGGCGTGCACTGGAATAACAGCAGGGACAGTGTGCTGCAGTTACATGCATGATGGATCCACTCAATCAGACAAGTGGCACACACAAGTCTGTCACATGGAAGCTGCATAGGTTGAGTTAGCACGCCAAGACAGATGGAGCATTCCAGATCACTCACTACAGACAGTATTTGTGTCGCTGATAATCTTGGCTGAATTGGATGTTTGATTGTTGGTTGTGGTGATACAGCTTTAATGTGCTCCACAATTTCTGCAGGTGTGTTTCCAGGATATGTCTTTGGTGCTTTGGGCCATCGATGATTGTAGGCAGGCTTGCAACCCTGCATGTGGATAGAGTGGGCCTGACACACAGACACCTATCAGTCTATACCTTGCATTCTTCAACACCCCATCTAAACCAGTCATATGGCGCCAGTGCACACTTGTATGGGCGTGATTCCTTTTCTGCTTCACTTTTTCGCCTCAACACCACGTAGCACTTACTGCAGAAATTGGGGGGGGGGGGGGGGGGGGGGGGGGGGGGGGGGTGGGGGGGGGAGGGGGGGGGTGGATCTCAGGACAATCTTTTTGTGCATCCACATGAAAGGCGGACATTCTCCAGTGAAGCGTGTGCACTGTATGCATGTGGGTGGCATTCTAGCTCCGTGGAGACAGCCGCTTGCTTCCTCACTGTTTGCGAGCCTTTGTGCACCTTGTACCCACAGAGCCTGCACAGGTCTTCTAATTTACACCACACGTGTAGCTTGATTTATTCATGAATGTAATGTCGGGCGCGTAGTAGCCTGTTGTATTCATAGCTTCACTAACCACACTGTTCTTACCTTCAAACAAACGATTTATAAGGCGGGATGCGTAGAAAGTAGACTATAAACACGCTGGATCTTTTTACCGGGAAATAGATAGCTTGATTTGCACGTTTTACACTATTGTTCAACAAGATGCCTTTCTTTGCGCAAGCGGAGTTTAGATTCGTAACTGTTTGTTTGATATCCTACCATCCTAGCATCCTTGGATTTTGCATTATTGTTGTGTGTTTTGCAGAAACTGCCTCCAAAGTGTAGTTACTATTTTAATTGCAGAGTGTACGCCATATTTTGTATATACCGTAAATATGGTACATTTGATCTAATTGCCAAACCTAGTTGAACAGCCGTGATGTCATCGATCCCTTGTTATAAGGTGTGCGGTAATCTGAAAATGGTGAGAACATTTTTGTAACGTCGCTGACTCATACACAAATACATCATATCATATACACATACTAAACAAAGACACAATAACGTGAGGGTACATCGCAAATACGCCCCTTAGCTCCAAGAGCCTTACTTTTCGCAGAAGCCAGGGTGCACAATATGAATACATTAACACCTCCGTTAGCAGTGTTTACTTTGCATTTTTTAGCCAATAGCTTCATTCTTACGATAGCACCCCCGGGAACATATAGACAGAGGTAATACCGACTTCTGTGGCTTCCCTGAGCCCACAAGTCAAGCACTTCCAAGAAAAACTAAATGAGGTTTTCTTACAAATCAGTAACAGTCTTCTACTGCCCAAATAAGGTATTACAAAGTACTACGTCACGTAGACAGAAGCCAGTGTACACAATATGAATACATTAACGTCTATTGTCCTGGATGTTCCCCGCGGGGGACGCAAATTCACATTGGTCACGGTGGAGCATTGCTGCATTCTAAAAATACTGCCATGTTAATAAAGTACTTTAAACCCTGGGCGGAAATAATCAGGGCTAGATTCTTTATAACTATATCTTCTTTTGAACATCGTATATTTGTATATACAAAACGTTTCGCTGCAATGAAAGCTTACCGACTTGTGTGGCTACCTGATAGAGAAGCCGCACAACTCCAAATGAGGTTTTCTAAGTAACAGTCTTCTACCGCCAGAATAAGGTATTACAAAGTACTACGACATGTACGGTCATTTGTGGACAAGAGATAAATTACACCGACATCGGACGATGATAAATTTATTAATAGACTAATAATAAGAGCAAATGCAAGGGCACTGTGTAATGTTTACGGAAGTGCTCCAGTCCAGTCTTGGAACTGTTCTCCCACGCATTCTTGTGTTGACTGTTGGGGGTTCATTGGAAACCCGCCTATTTGAAGCAGCAATGTACACCGGCAATGGGAACTAAAAGCGCATGCATACAATGCGATATTACTAATAGACTATATCCATGCGCTTTTAGTTCCCATTGTGTACATCGTTGCTTCAAATAGGCTTTCCAACTGGGTTTCCAATGAACCCCCAAATGCGTGGGAGAACAGTTCCCCTTACATGCAAGCAATGGAAAGCGGCGACACCTGCATGACTTCTTGAAATGTATGGCTAATGAACCCGCTTGCAACTCCATGACATAAACTCCGATTCTTGGTGCGTAATAAACATTATGCAGAGGATATTCAGACTTCTAGAATATCAAAGAATTTGAAATCTTTAAAAAAAAAAAACAACATGCGTTGCATAGGTCCCTTTTCGCGGAAACGAACCCATATATAGATGTAATTCAACCTATAGCATGTTCAGCAATTCCGCACTTGAATAATTGAATACCCGCATCACACGTTATAATATAAATCAATTGAATGGGAAGACTGTGGGAAAATGTCTAACTAACACCAACAGTTCTTGTACGGAAAGGGACGGATTATGATAGTGGTAATAAGAACACATCTTTTGTATGTTTTGGTCTCCTCTGAAATGTGTTCATAGCATGTTCCGTACTCAGTTTTGTGTTAATTTTATACTTTTGTACATGGAGCATGCAATAGTTATGTTTGTTCTATTGTTTTAAAATCAGGCAGACTAAAATTTACCGGACGGAATATGTCACTTTACTTTGACGTTTTTTTTTAAAGCAGAGGTATACATGTATAAGACTTTTTTTTTAATGGAAGAGATATTTTTGACCCATATACAAAAAGCTCCTGGGGCACTTCTGTGCTAGATCTCGTGCACAAGGGTGTTTAGTTAACTAGTTCATGCATGGCTTACTGCATTACGTAATGACCGCGATCGCAAGTACTAATTACTTTTTCTTTGACAATTTTTAGCACTTTTCCTTACAGTGCAAATGCCATAAAATATATATAATTAGAATCTCCGATTTTGCTCTATCCACTGATGCAATCGGAAAATAGTTTCGACTTAAAATGCATACATAGTATTGGAGTTTCTCGATGAGTAGAACGATGATATATTTCCCAGTCAAAGGACCTAACTGGGACTCCATTGTAATCGCTAGACACCTCCAACAAATTCAGCGATGGATAAAAACATGAACCCCTCGCCGTAGTTCCTCATTTAAATTGCCAAAACACGTGAATTTTTTGTTTTAATGCAATTTTAATAGGCCTATTCGTCACTCGGATATTTCCGTAAAAGCTGTGAATCAACACGGCGGACGCGTGTATTAATTTATATTGTGTGACACTGACGTATGTTAGATTACGGAGCGGTCACATGACACATGAAAAGGGCGAATAGGGTACCACCCCTACGTCCCCTTTTTAAATCGCCGTCACTTTTTTTCTTCAGTCACATTTATATTTTAAAAAGCAGATTCACAATCCTCTCTTCAAGCTCTACAGTATTGAACGATGCCCCCCCCCCCCCCCCCCCCCCCCCCTCAATACTGCATGACGTCTTTCGTATGCATGATTAGTCGGAATGATGACAGTTCTTTTCTTGTAATGGAACAGCTGGTAAGTGCTGGCGCTAATATCATCATTGGGTGGTTAATGGCTGCATTGAGAAAACAGCATACAAATGTATAGAAATCAGAAACGTTTATTAATCTCGGGTATTGAATACACCGAAACAGCCTTCTCAAAATATTTTTGGTTATGTACATTTCTCCCATAGCAACATTAATTTACATTGACGAAACCCCCCATATACACTTCTATATAAACTAACTACCTTTAGAGCGTGTCTAAGAAATCTCATTAGAATTTCACAAAAAGCAATGGAAACTCGTATAGCAATTGCCTCAGTTTTGGCCGCCGCCATCTTACAATTGCGCTTCGCTAGTGGAGTGCCCACTGGACGCCCAAACAGAGCTGCGTCCGATGGCATGGGCTATAACGAGTTGGTCGCATCTTTGTCCGCAGGGTCAGCTGCGGTGTTTAACTTGATGGTAAGAGATTCCATTATTATTTACTCGCACAAAATTAACGCTTTCGATGAAATTCACCTTAAGAATCAGCAATCGTTAATACTACCTTCTCCGAATGGTACCACCCCGTTCTGGACATCTTTGAAGGCTCTGACGGCGTTCGCCCAGCTCGAGGACTTGGTGGCCAAAGGTAATGAAGTCAACGATAGTGACATTATGGTGACGAACGAGCTCATGAAACCCTTAAAGAGAAATCTCTGCTCTTATGTAAGTGAGAAAGGTTTAGTCAATGTGCAAACAAGTATTGATAAATAGATGATCGATGTATACAGGCAGCAACTGTACTGGGTCCTTCATTTAACTGTTCCCGAAAGGAGCTGCAAAACCTCCAACTGAAGCTGGATCTGTACCATGCTCTCAAAGCAGCATCCGCTGAAGTGTTAGACTACGCTAAAACACTTCAATTGATAAACGGTCCTTCTCAAAATGAATGGATAGGAATAAATATAGTCTGCCAAAGAACTGTCAGTCGGGACGTTATGCTCATATTACGAAACGTGTTTGGAGCATTTCAACCATGCGCAATATAGTCTTTTGTATATTAAACGATGTGATAACGCTATATATCTGCATGCGTAGCGCAGAACAGCGCACTGAACCGTGAGTCTGCATCTTGAATTCTAATAGGTGTCATTTGTTTGCTACACAAAACAGAAGACATATGCATGCACATGCACAAACCATGCGTGTGCGTGTTACGTAATTATGCATGCATGAACACACAATCATAAACATAGGGACACCAAGATAGTTTACATGTAAGGACTCTGTACACACATGCTCGAAGCACATCTATCCCTAGTTACAAAACTGGAGATATGCCCTTACCATTTTCACTATCCGAAATATTAAATAAATAATCCAACTGCACGTTACAGGTGTATGACTTAATAAGTAGCTACAATGGGCTTGTCGATACAAAAGATCAATACTTTATCTTTGCATGTCTTTCACTTTGGTGGCCACTGACCATCATGCAGCCACTGACATCATGCAGCCACTGACATCATGCAGCCACTGACCATCTGACTGGCTTCGAGGACGTCCTTGTAATACGTTAATGGCGCGTAACGCCCGGAAATATGCAATTACTTTGTGCACTTGTATCTCCTCCATAACGGATAAAGCAAAAATTATCGAACAAAACAAATCAATAGCGGTAGGACCCTTCTACATAGGTACCTATTTTGAACCGATTTGGATACTCCTACCTGAAGATGTGGCCGTTTTGAACCCTACGGGGTATCGGACCTTGAAATGTCGGTACCCCGCATACTTTCACATATAGTAATGGTGTGGTATGTTGTGTTAAAAATAGGAACCCGATAGCGTTAATATTTCGGAAGATATATCGATTTAAATTTTATGTTATAAAATGAAATCCACAAGACCCATTTTCGTATAGAACGTTCTAAAGGAATTGATATATTTGTGTATGAGTCAGTTCAATTGTATGTTTTTGGAGTGTCGAAATCGAAGCGACGTTACAAAAATGCTCTCACCATTTTCAGATTACCGCACACCTTATAACAAGATGGAACGGGATCGATGACATGCAGTTTTAAAAGTGATATTTCGTCTTTAAAATTGGTATGCTACTGATCCATAATTAGTTTCCTTCAGTTTGGGGGGTGTAGTTGAGATCATCCTATATAAAACCATGCAAATGGTTTCAGATATATCTGCATGGCGATGATGGAAGTGTTAAACACATCGCATCGATATTTTACTTCGAAAAATAGCAGCTTCTATACGCATCCATACGCCACTTTCACCCCATGCACCCCAAACCACCCATTCCAACCACGTGCACCACCAACCACCCATTCCTCTTCTTTTCTTTTACTCCGCGTTTTGCTGGAGAGATACATTTCTGGTCATCAGGCCATGCAGTTCAGCTCATTCATGATGTAGTTGTATTGTTATTAGAATTTAGAAGGTTGCCTTAAGCAAACACAGATCAGTTTGTACTCAGTTGTGATCTTCTTGTGTAGTAGATACGACAGTCATGGATGACAAAACAGCATACAGCTTGCATGCATTTTCAACAGGAACATATACTCCACTTCAGCACATTGGTACTTCTAACAAATCAGTGCATGCACCAGGTAGGGTGTGTAACCGGTTATCAGGTTATTCGGGTTATTCGGATATTCGCAAAAACCTATCCGTTCGAATAGCAACTTAGCATTACTCGGAAAAATCGATTAGTGAATTTTATCTATTCGAAATAACCGGTTTATGTTTCTCCATTCGGAGGTACTTAGGTATTCGTCGCCAGCATCGACAATTCGTCCATTATTCTTTTTATACTGATATCCGGTAATGATTTCTAATTGAGTATTTCATAATTAGAGCTATCTATATAACTACGTCACTGTTGTTTTTACTATTTATACATACATAAAGACATCGGAAGCAATCAATAATTGAGTAAATAGATAGTAATATAATACAAAATATTTAATGTGCATTAATTGGGATACAAAATGTACAGCGTGTACTAGCTCAGTGCTGTTATCGTCGTCTTCAAGTAAGTAACTAAGTTCATTAGTATATGCCACGAGTTGTGGTTATATGTAGTAGCAATAAATTTATGTACCAGTACTAGTATTGCATTGTTTTATTGTGCAGTGGTACGAAGTGAACATATCTGAGTACTGCGCTAGCGAGTGAAATAAAATGACAGACTTCTCTCACCCAAATCAAGTAAGTATGCGCGCTCTGTTTGAGTATGTGGAGGAATTAGAGAGTATTACGCAATCGTACTAAATGGGAAATTTCACATATGCGAGAACGGGAATGGAGTATTGTGGGATGATTGTAAGGGGAGGACGTGATTGTAGGTGATGTGGGGTGAGTTATAATGGTGATGTCTGGTCTCAGTGGTTAGGGTTGGATGGTTAGGTTTACATTACTATTGATATGTACAAGACCATGGTAAAGACATACAACTATTTGGCAAACACATGCTACTGTAGACCTTCGTGTCTCTGTGTTTTAAGCTGACATGCATAGCTCTAGTTTGGGTGCAAGACCAGGTGGATTTCTGTGCAGACATAAATTATCTTCTCAGTGTGCACTCCACAAGCACCATAACCTGAATAACCTAGGTATTCGGCAGGAAATTTGGGAAAACCTATTCGGAAAAATCGATTTTGTTTTTTAAACTATTCGGAAAAATCGATTTTCAGATCCTAAAAAACCTGAAAAATCGATTAGTGTTTTAAAAGTATTCGGAAAAATCGATTTTCATTATGCAGGGGAGGTTACACACCCTAGCACCAGGGTAGCTCAGCAAATCTGTGTAGATTGGTGCACATACAAAACAAAGCTTGGGTTTGATATTGCATCATATTTGGAATGGCTAAATATATATAGATCATCCTGGCCGACCACATGCATGCAGAGAGATATATTTACAAACTACTTGAGCACTTGAAAGGTGTGCGTTTACTGATGTGGTGTGTTATGCTGTGAAATAGTAGCTTTAGCAAGTACCCATTAGTTCTTTTTACCACAGATGATGTGGCTGCATGATGGTCCATTTGTACACGAGATAAATTAGTACGACATCGGACGATGATAAATTAACTAGACTATCGCATTGTATACATGCGCGTTAGTACACATTGTTGATCCAATAGGCTTTCGAACTGGGTTTCCAAGGAACCCCCAACAGTCAACACAAGAATGCGTGGGAGAACAGTTCCCCATACATGCAAGTAAGGCTTGAAACCTGTTAGTATAGAAAAAACCGGTTGTAAGAGGTTATTAAATTTAAAAAAACCGGTCGGTTAAGGTGATTGTTTAAAAAATAACCGGTCGGTTGCGGTTGTTCTCTTTAAAACAACCGGTTCTTTCGGGTTTAACTGTTAATTAATTATCAATTATTAAGGCAAAATCGATGGGACCAAAAGCTAAGCCAGCATAACCTCGGGCTTTGCACATGGCAAAAAAGATGGCCCGCGGCGTTCCCCTAAGCATGTCGCGGATCCCGCCGCGTACAAAGACATCTACTTTGTAGAGGATTGCGATGGAAAGGGTTTAGCCATGAGGATGATGAGTGGGAGCCGCTTGAACATGTAAGCGGTTGTGAGCAGTACATAGCTCGTTTTGAGGAAGAGCGTGACCGAAAACAAGCAGAAGATGATGATGCACGGGGACAGAAAAGGAAGAGACGCGATGATGACGAGGAGGCAGGTACATCACAAGAACTTGCATCAATATTGGGTTGGAACTGACTCTATCACCCTAATGCTGAGTCCACGCACACTGTCTGAACGAGACGCGGTGCGCGGACTCACTATTAGAGGTGTTGCATAGACGTCACGCGCGTCTTGGTCATCGTAACTTTTTCCTTGTTTATTCTTGGTGTAATTTTGTATGAAATAAACAAAATAAAAAAATAGTAGTAGAATAATAATAGTATGTTGCTATAATTATATAACAATGTTCAACAGCCTTCTCTCCGTTATTCGCTCTCGTCCGCTGATTGTTTTCTCGTGCCCGGCATTATTGCTAGATGTAATAAACGCCACTTGCAAATCCACTATATCACCCGGTCGGTTGTGGTTGCTTAAAATTTTAACAACCGGTTGAAGCGGTTATTTTGCTGAAAAACAACCAGTTGAGGCGGTTATTTGATTCTCGCAATCGGTTAACCGTCGGTTAACCGGTCAACCGGAGCTCCGGCACAACCGGTTTCAAGCCTTACATGCAAGTAATGGAAAGCGGCGACATCTGACTTCTCAAAATATATATAGATGTTATTTCAAGCTATACATGTATATCGATTCCGGACTTGAATAATTCAATACCCGAGTCACGCGTTATAAATGAATAGAAGGTGAAGTCTATGGGAAAATGTCTACACTTTATGTTTGGTCTCCCGCTGAAATGTGTTCATATATAGCAACTTCCATACTCAGTTTTGTGTTAATTCCATACTTTTGTACATGGAGCATGCAATAGTTATCACTTGAATATACTGATAACACATACACAATTTATACATCTGAGTGATTTAAAAAAACGTTCTAAATGATGCTTAGATCAGTGAGGAAAATGGTGGTGGCTTGCACCATCGGCATCCATGCCATGTCCACTTCTCCATTTGACATTGGACCCACACAAACAAAGGTTGTCGCTCGTAAAGTGGCGACGGCCAATCTGGCACGAACCCATCCCATTACTACAGAATGTGACTTTTCCCACTTCAGTGCAATTTGGGCGCTTCAGGAGGTGTTTTGCATCATGGCCTAAGACCCCATCGACCGAAACTACAAAGGGAGTAAATGTAGCACGTCTTTCTTCAACAGCTGGTGAGTCTATTCTTGCTCTGCTGAACATAGCACAGCATCAACAGTGCGGCTAGCATAAGACTGGGCGTCAGTGTCTATGACATGAACATCTAGCAACGCCGCAGTTTGTGGCTGCCACACTCCTTGTATATGCTCAGGTCAGCAATCAAAGCTGGTCTACCATTGGCATCATCTGCTTCCTGAACAATTGATTCTCTTGCAACATCTTTGTGCACAATAGCTGCCAAATCACCTGGAGCATCTCTCACTTCATTATGGTGCTGAGTGACGAGTCCACCTTTTTTACGATCCACAGCATGTTGAAAGCCGAATTCATTGCCACATCCATCACAATGCGTTGGCGTTTTAAGAAGAGTCGCTGATAACGTAATGAAAGTGCATCTCTAAATCCAACAGGAGAGAGATCAAAGTGGTGGCATGCAATGCAATTGGCATAACAGCAAGCCATATACAGATGTTTTTCCATCAATTGCCCGCTGGACTGTATGTCTTGTATCATCACCCAAGGAAACCAGCACTGAATTAAGCTCCAATTTTTGCGCAATAGCATGTTCCTTGTGTCTCAGTTTTAACCAAACTGACTTGCGTGATGTAACTACTCATCACAAAATCAACATTGTTTTTAATGGCAGTCACAATCATGTTTGTACATGCCCTTGATGTAATGTAAGCTATTTTGGCCACTTCCAATGGGTCACAGATGCCCATTCCTCCCGAGCGAGCAGGTAAAGAGAACATATGCTGCTCAGATTCAGCAATTGGTCCACCAAAAACTGAAGGTCAGAATCTCTTGTTCATAACATCATGTAAAGGGGCAAATGAGATTTTGCAGTTCGGTAGTACTCTTTGCAAATAGGACCACTCAAATTGCAATGGTTTCGAAAGAGCAGCATAAGCAGATTGTGGTTGAGATTCTTCAGCAGTGGCTAGTGTATCAACAGAAGTCACCCATGCTTGCATCTTAGGCTCAACATAATTCTTTGTGCCCTCTGGATCCCCAATGAAGCCACCAAGTTAGCGCTGACCTCTGACTACCTTTACTCCTAAGTCACAAAAACAAGCATTGGCCTCTTCTTCATCAACCTCTTCAATGACTACCACAGTTTTCTATGGTTCTGGATAGTATCCATAGGCTGGGCCAAGTTTGCAAAGATGTTCAACCACTCACTCAGCTTTGGAAGTTTTGCAGCACAAGCTGAGTTATCTGCATGCCAACATTGAGACCAGTTGTTAGCTGCTGCATACATCAGCATGAATAGCGGGGTCACCTTGGCCAACCCCTTCCTTGCTCAACAAGAACTCAGAACTCCCCTGCATTACAAGGGAGGCATAGCCACGGTAGGTGCATGTTGAATAAGAACATAGAGCATCGTGGCCATTGAACCCTCACATTCCATAGACATTATTAGTGCAGCTGCATGCTCTATTCAAGGATTTGAAGGCTATTTTGCATCTACAAGTAGGAGACCCAACTGCTACCACAATTGTCTTCAAAAAGCTCTCTGATCTCTTGAACAGCCCCTTCAATACCTGCTTCAAGCCCTGAACAAAGCTGATTTACTCCACATATAATTCTGCCACATCGCTGCCTGTTGCAAGGGCAAGGGCTTTGCAAACAATTCGTTGCAGTTCTTCTCCAATAGCAATTAGTTGTACACCAGGACACTTGTCAAGAGCTATGAGTCGGCTTGACATCAATGCCCTATTATGGGACCACTCTACGATATTGTTTGCAGATATCTAGCAATAGCAGCAACTTCATCGTGCAATTGCGCACTGTGTGTTCCATACCTCAGAAGATGGTCCTGCCACTGCCCTGCACTGGATCCTCGAGGACCAGCACCACCTTAGATACACCTTGCCACATGTTCTATATGTGAACCAGTCACATCTACATCAGTAAGTGGAGGACGATTGTTGCATGGCAGAAAAGCCAGAACTCTAAAAGAGTAGTCTGCGTATATAACTACACCCCCCAAACTGAAGGGAACTAATTATGGATCAGTAGCATACCAATTTAAAAGACTACATACCACTCTAATAAGGCATGTCATCGATCCTGTTCCATCTTGCTATAAGGTGTGCGGTAATCTGAAAATGGTGATAACATTTTTGTAACGTCGCTGACTCATACACAAATACATCATGTCATATACACATACTAAACAAAGACACAATAACCTGAGGGTACATCGCAAATGCGCCCCTTAGCTCCAAGAGCCTTACTTTTCGCAGAAGCCAGTGTACACAATATGAATACATTAACACCTCCGTTAGCAGTGTTTGCTTTGCATTTTAGCCAATAGCTTCATTCTTACGATAGCACCCCGGGAACATATAGACAGAGGTAATACCGACTTTCCTGAGCCGCATGCACAAGTCAAGCACTCCAAGAAAAACTAAATGAGGTTTTCTTAGAAATAACAGTCTTCTACTGCCCAAATAAGGTATTACAAAGTACTACGTCATGTAGACAGAAGCAATGCAGTGTACACAATATGAATACATTAATGTCTTATTGTCCTGGATGTCCTCCGCGGGGGACGCAAATTCACATTGATGGCGCTTTGTCACGGTGGAACATTGCTGCGTTCTAAAAATAATGCCATGTTTAGAAAGTACTTTAAACAGGGCTATATAGATTCTTTATAACTATTTTTAAAACATCTTTCTTTGAACATCGTGTATTTGTATATACATAACGTTTCGCTGCAATGAAAGCGCTTGCGTAAAGTTTGATCTGAGTACGAGTCATAGAGTTGTTAACAGCTCGAGTTTCGTGTCTTTTAGCTGTTGCAGTACAGCTATACGAATATGGACTGCCGATCGACACCAGCAGTGAACTAAATACGGCGTGCCTATTCAAAAAATGCCTTTTGAATTGGAAAAGTCAGCTGCATGTTTTCACGTTGCGTAATGCGCAATTAGAACAGATAAAAGTCAACGCTCTGCATGTGTACAGTTAACAGTACAAGACGCTACACCATGATTTCTTGGGCCCAGAGCTATGAATGAACCTGCATTGGGAGCTTTTCATGATAATACACTCCACATGAATGCCTACAAACACCTCCGTTTTGTTACAATGGGAACTAAGAGCGCATGTATACAATGCGATATTATTAATAGACTATTAATAATATCCATGCGCTTTTAGTTCCCATTGTGCACATCGTTGCTTCAGATAGGCTTTCCAACTGGGTTTCCAATGAACCCCCAACAGTCAACACAAGAATGCGTGGGAGAACAGTTCCCCATACATGCAAGCAATGGAAGACGGCGACACCTGACTTCTCAAAATATGGGATCATTTCCGTGAAAAGGGACCTATAAGCATACATTATACAATTTCCAGTACGCGCAATAGAAATGTAACGCTTGCGTTGAAATGTATGGCTAATTAAAAATCCAGAACACATGAAGGCATGCATACCATCCTCGTGCAGTACAGGCTTTAAAAGCACCTGATGCTGCCAAGAGGGTAAAGTGGGCTGAGCATTTTCTTGATGCAGGCACGATGGACTTCACATACCCAGACTATATCCTCTGGACTGATGAGGCCATTTTTCATCTCAATGGCACTGTCAACCGGCACAATGCCATCATCTGGGCCACCCAGAACCCCATTTCTATATTGAGAGAGACACCAGAAAAAAGCTGGGGTGATGTTGTGGGTTGGTCTCATCAAGGACAATATCATTGGTCCATTTTTCTTTGATAGTTCAGTGACTGGGGATGTCTATCCAGGGGCGAATCCAGGATTTTGGGAAAGGGGGGGTCTGATAAATATATTCACAACTGGGGGAGGGTACGGGATGGGGCGTGCCGCTTTTTTGCTTTTGCGTTTATTTAGCATGAAATTCACAGTGATATTCAATACATTTCCATCACGCGATATCCGGATTACTAGAGCCTGCATGGATAGCGACGAGAAAACTCTTCATTCTTCACAATGCTATGGTTCCTACTGCTCAGCAATTAAATTCGTGACGCAAAGCTTTTGTGAATTTGTGAATTTGTGACCGAAGCGTGCACGTGGCCATGCACCAGCTACATGTCGTCTACTGATAAACGACTCATGTACAGTGTATGTTTTACAATAATATTTGTATTGTTAGTTTTTTTAGCTTAGTAGACCATTCTATCGATCGCGCGATAAATATTGTATTTCGTTAATACACATGTAGGAGGATTTAATTAGATCGATATAGACCCCGCTTGGCTAGAACGATATGCAATCTTGCAAATCCAAGGACGGTAACATGCAGAACGCTGCATAGATTACAGTATGCATTACGTCATTCTTCATATGGGAAAGGGGGGGTCCGGACCCCCTGGACCCCCCCCCCCCCCCCCCCCCCCCCCTAAATCCGCCCCTGCTATCTAAATCTGCTGAAGAGATTTAAGTGTGTGGCCATGCAGCTCTCAGAGCATTGATGGGGGACGAGATCGATCTTGTTTACTTCCAACAAGATGGAGCAGGTTTTTTTTGTGTCCTCAGTTCTGTTAAACAATCTGTAACTGAACTGGGGACACCAAAAAACATAAATTTTCCACATTCTCTCTTACAACACCTAAGTGGGTGGAAATTTTAACAACTTTAATAGACAATTATAACCTTTGATAGTAGTTGTAAGCTTCAAGACTCTTAAACGCCCTCAGCCTTTCTCTTGTGTAACCTCCGGGTGTTTCAATTAAGTAGGTATAAATACTGGGGTAGTCAACTGGAGGCCACTTAAAGACATCATCTACCCAATGCTGGTCAGATATGCCAAACGGATCACAATATGTTCCAGGTCCATAAAGGCATTGTAGCTTTTTGTCGTATCTCTCTTTCTCGCTAGGCAACAGCTCGTTATAATACGTGCTCGCGTTGTTCATACTGTAGGCGCCACACTTTTCAATAAAGTTTGGACACCAAAAAACATGGCGGCGAGTGAATCAACGTAAGTGCGAACGTTCCCGGGATGACACTGCAACCTGTCTATTACGAGCGCACAAGATTAATATACATGGTGTTTTGAACAACCATTGAGATTAGGAGCCATTTCCATTTCACAGTCTCACGGGTGTTTCATTGCATTGAAAAAATGGACATTAGGTCTCGTCCCCACTTTTATTCACGTAACAAGTAACTAGACCCTCATCATCGCATGGCATTGGAATTTGGCTTATCTTTTGTAATCCTTGAAGGTAAGCGCAGTACAGGTGAATATCTGTGTTATGCACACTTCGAGGACTCAAACGGCATAAAATTTATTATTTTTATGCAAATATACGCCATGATACGGGCCTGTGACTAATAGCGCTCCATTTAGAGTGCTTGGTTTCAAAAAGCTTTTGTTCGTTAATTTGCCTGACATGAGTGACAAAATCTTGTATAAACGTATACAGGAATGCTGGTTGTATTTGATTTGGTTGTTGTTGTTAGCAGACTTATTTTCTGTGAGCCGTACCAATGCGCTGAATACGACCGATGTATGTATACTATGGCATGGCGGTGGCCGGGGCGGTCTGATTGACGATGTTGGCAATAGATGCACACTTTGAAAACGAGTTATGTGTTGCTGCGATGTCTTAGTATAACTGTACTACGTTGGAGTTCAATTGTATTGTGCAGTTGATTAAAGTAATACTTTTTCATTTGTGCAGGATGCATGTGTTCAAATCAACCATCAAATCCATGCATGCTATAGCAGCCTATAGGTAATCTTATTAACAAGTTCTAGTTATCTTCTTAAAGTCCTAAGTTGGTTCCAAGGCATGCCAATTGCAGCTTTCATTGCAAGTCCTGTTGTTGCCTCAATATCAAGTGTTAACCCTGCTTCTGTTAGTATCATTTTTTTTCTCTTCACTTCCCAGGGCTCTGATCTCCTCCTCAAGGATCTTTTCAGGTCTTTCTGGTGACAGAAGGCTCCTTACTTCTTGAACTTCACAGACACGTCGCTTATAAGTTTTGCTGCAAACCTCCTCACTTTTGGATGAATGGGCCTTTGTCACACGCACCAGAGTCAGTGGCTGCGGGAATAAGTGTAAGTATAAAAAAATTGTTTGTCACTTACAGTACCTCCTGTCTTGATTTGTATAATGTTATCCTTTGTGTTTTCAGATAGGATTCTTTGAATCACCTTAGAAGCGCACTGTTCTTCAATAACTCCCAACCTGTGGCACTCGTGTGAGTCATAGTCACCCGCCCGTACATCCCTATTGAATGTATCACAGGACACCATCACATCACGAAGAAGGCGTTGTGTTAGGTCAGGAGCAGGCTGCACAGAACCTGGCACCAAGTTCACTGCATCCTCACAGCATGGACACTGAGTACTTGCCGATGTTGCTATGGAGTCAGCAATGCACTTTGCACATACTACTGCATTGCAGTGCAACTTGAATGGCTGTGACAACATTCCTTTACATATTGGGCAAGTTAGTAAGTCCATGACGGAAAGTACCTGTGTCGAGGCTAGCTGTGGTTTCTTTCTATGACACACAACCTTTGGAGAGGTGCAATGGTGTTAACATGGTGAAGCAAGGCATTAGGTGTGATGCCTGGTTGTCGCCCTGGTTTCTGTTTATGTATGTCCTTTAATTGGATCCATGAGTGTATGGGTTCCTGTATATGTGTTTATGTATGTGTGATTAAACTTATGAGGTCATGTGAATATATTTTACCTTGCATGTACTGGCACAGTGCAGAGACCAGTTATATGGCTTTACCATACACTTGTATGGAATCTTCTTTGGACATAGCAAGCCTACATGATTGCAGAAATTGGCGGATAGTCAGCAGTGTCGTTGCTGGGGTCATTTTGAAAGCATGTTTTAAGCTCCACAGAGAAACCAGCACAGTTATAGGTTGTCTCTAAATTGCCTCGAGACGTTTTCTTCAACAACCGGTGTCCGCATACCCTGTAGTATCTTTGCACTTGACATTCTATCGCTTTGTATCGAAGGCACGGAGCGCACGTGATACCGCTTTATTCATGACTAGCTAGTCGGGGATAGAGGGGTTTGTTCTCGCTTCAGAAAATAAGTCTGCACATAAGCTTGATATCTTTACAATGGGCAAGGCTCTATCTTTTCAAAAAGGTGCATCTCACACCTGATTCTCAGGCATTTTTTTCAAGATAAAATGGTTGCCGTTCGAGTACTTCAGGAGTGGCAAAATAAAAGCGAAGAAACCGTGAGATGCGCGACTTTCGTGGACGAAGAAAGAACATCCCTCAATAGTGCGCATTGACGTTTTTTAGTGCCGAACCGAATATAGAACAGCTAAAATATATATTGGTATTTTATGGTAAACGCATCTTCACAAAATAGGGATTAGAACATTATAACCACATTTTAATGAGCTCCTATGGGACCCAGATAAGAATTGTACATACGTATTCTAATTAACAACCTAATGTCCATCTCAAAACAGCCGTGCAGTCAGTATAGTTTATCCACCAGTCGGATGATTAAATTCAATAACTTCAACATCAACTCCGGACGTTATACGTAATAGCAACTAAAAGTGTCTGGTCTATTTAAAATAGCATTCTGAACCTAAGTAGTTCCGAATGGAGAAACACAACCGGTAGTCGAATATACTAATCCAAATAATGCTAAATTGCTATATGCTCGATATAGGGCTGAATTACACACGGCACTTCCTTGAATGTTTGGCGTGGGGCGTTACATATATCATGTTAAATATGTCCAGGCATTCTGCCTTTTGTCGATCTGCCTCAATCCTCTTTATTTGCCTCACATTACCGGTCAAGCCTGGCAGTCTGGATCGCCCAAAGTATATAGTGAAGTATTATCGACACGAGGGAAGAGGATATGATCATTTCTGGTGACGGTGTTAGACATGCCCTTTTTTCCCTCATCTGAACCACTACTTTTTCTAGCATGTCTCAAGGTAGTTTCATCCCTGAGCATGAGTGAACAGGAATAGCGTTATACTGACCTGTTTCTATGTTTCGTGGATAAGTCCTATAAGTCAATATCCGGTGTCACAGGAAATTCTGTCGCTAGGAAATATTGTCGCGGCGACAATATTTCCTAAGGAAATTGTGTCGCTTTAATTAAACGTAGCGACCATATTTCCTAAGGAAATTCTATCGCTCCCAGGAAATTCTGTCGCGCACATAAAGCATGCATATTTTGTATCAAATTGTGACATGATTGAGAATTCACACATGCTCCTGATGCATTCAGACTGTTTTAGAACATACAGGGGAACAGTACCAATTAGTGGATCTCCTGGGAGATACACGCAAGCAATCGCAATGGAACCACTTCTGGCATCCATCGCATTGCACCATCTTTCTTCCTGTATACGGGAGCCTACAATGACAGTATATTTCAACCACTTCCTCCTTCAACACTTTAGGCTTCCTTGCTGCAATGCTTTGTGAAGGGAAAGGTAACACAGCACAATTTTGGAAGCTGGTGAGGCATTATTCATGCATGCATAAAAAATATTACTAAATCATACAGAACATACCGTGTGTATTTGACAAGGGTGTTAAGTCCTCCTGTTGTCCATCCTCACTAGCTACATGGGCAATAATAATGTAGATTTTTAGGAGATACATTAGTCAATGATTCTGTATGGTACTTGGATGTAACATGTTACATTATGTCAACACGCCTTGTACGTTTGAGGTTTGCTGTTCTTCATCCTTTACACCTACATCTACCTGTACTGTTGTGGAAAAAATATGGTGTGTTAATATAAAGGAACATTCAGTTGTAACAGAGATCTGTATATTTTAGAGCTGTACCTTCTGATGTGGGGTGTGAGTCTTTTGTTTGGTCTAAAATTTAAGAGTATAATGATAAGTAAATCTTGCGCAATACATGTATGTCTTATATCACTGTACCTTTTTGGTAAAATATCTTCAAACGAGTCATGTTGTACTTTTGAGCTAGTACTTGGAATGGCGGATTGGGCTTGGAGAGACGATATGTACCTTTAGACAAGACTTCATGAATAAGATAGGGGCCTGTCCAATTAGGCTCCATCTTGGACCCTTTTTTGGAAAGCTTCTTGCTATTCTTTAACAACACAAGAGTTCCAACTTTATACTTTTCCCGGCCGTCTTTGCAGTGTACTTGGTCGTAATAGACCTTTTGCCTCCCTTGTGCTTTCATAATGTTTTCCAAAGCTTTCTTCCGCACATCTACCATTGTCTAAATATGAGTAACAAATTAGATTACTATCTATTATACATTAGAATTCATTACCTTGATGTTACACTCAATTATTGTTTGTTGTAATCTATCTTCAGGCTTGTCACACCGCTCACTGGCACCAGGGCACTTCATAGTAAACTCAATTGGTAAAGAGGTTGGCAACCATACACAAGATAAAAGGGTGAATGCTTAGTCGAATCCTGGCAAGATACTCGATACGAAAAGAGTATTGCATCCAATAATTGATCCCAGCTGTTTTGCTCGGATTCGACAAACTTCAATAACTGTCGTTGCAGTGTTTGATTGAACCTTTCATCAAGCCCATTGCTTTGTGGATGGTATGCACTTGTCATATTACACTGGATGCCACAAAGACGACAAAGCTCATCGTTCACCTGAAATAAAATACAATTACATCACCACAACATAATTGTACTTGTCATTTACTTGCTTTACAAACTCTCGACCTTGATCAGAACTTTTAACCTTACAACAGCCATGTCTTGTGAAGCACAAAAAAAGAAACTCTGCCACTCCTGTTGCTGTTCTATCAGGGAGAGCAGTTGCCTCTGGCCACTTGGAAAACAGACAGGAGACTGTCATGATGTATTTGTTTCCCTTCTGTGTCTCAGGTAAAGGCCCAATCAGATCAACACCAATGGTGTGCCACACTTCATCCTTGACTGGAATAGGATGCAGCTCCGCTAACAACTTGTCAAATTTGCTAAAAATATCAGTACATTCATTATAAAAATGTGACCATGTGTTTGCAATTTGCAAAGGCATGAATACTGGCTTACCGATTAGCTTTCTGACACTTTTCACATGTTTTGCATATTCTTTTACGTCATTAACCATTCCAATCCAGTAGAATCGCTCAGATATCTTCAACAGTGTTTTGTCTCGACCAAAGTGCCCTCCGCCTAGCTCTGCACTATGGCAGCCGTCCAGAACTTTCATTTTTTCTTTCTTCGTGACAACCTAGCGCGTTTAGATATACCGGTATATCATTCGAAGCATACGTACGTACGAAGCTTACCCGGTATTCCTTGTTGTGTTGGTCTCGATAAAATAACAAACCTTCCTTCACTATGAAGTTCTTCGCTCTTCTCCGAATACAATCCTTTTCGTTCTTTGAACACTCGGGTGGGTACTTGCAATCGCAACAAAATGCTAGCAACGTGTCATATTCACTCTGCTCCATGCTTAGAAGTGAGAACCACGAGGAATCGATAGAACATTGAGCATGCGCGACAGAATTTCCAGGGAGCGACAAGAATTTCCTTAGGAAATACGGTCGCTACGTTTAATTAAAGCGACATGCACAATTTCCTTTAGGACTGAATATTGTCGCCGCGACAGTATTTCCTAGCGACAGAATTTCCTGTGACACCGGACGTGAAATGTTAATTTAGTTAATATAACAGAAAAGAAAACAATTCAGTTCTGGTTCTCATTTGACGAAATGTGGTCACCAACTTCTGACACCATGTTTCTCCTTGTCTTCTAGCGATAACTCTGAGCCTGTCGAGCTTGAAGAAACGTCTATTACTGTATTTACACTGGATTCTTGCTCCACGTGCACTTTTTTCCTTACACGGGCCTTGTCGCTAGAATTTTGGTCCTGAAAAATTTAGATCCCGACTGACATAAAAGCACGGTCGTCCCGGACAGATTTTACGAAATAAATGTCCGTGTTGGAAATACATGTATTGGTCCGTTAACTGGTTTATAGTTATATGTACCAAACCTTCCAGCGATGGCAAATATTTCGTAAAGTAGTTGTGATCTCACCATCGAATACGGGACGTGGAATATGAAGCCATGCATGCGGAGCACATATCGTTTTAAAAAAATACGGTGGATCTCGTTCGATCAAACATTGCGATGAACAATATAGCAACGGTTAGATTCTGCGATTCAACATTGCGAAAGAGCAATGATCTATTTCTGCGCTCGAACAGAGATCCCGACCGAAGAACGGGTCGTTTCTCCGCGACCGACCATCAACCAAACGTACTATGGGATACCTTGCATGACGTCGTAAGTAGTATTTACAATTTGAGGCGTGGTTACTACCTCACAGAGACGATCCTGAACTAGTCGTCGACCGTAACGATATATACATGTACACGCACAGACTAACAGTAGGACACTGGAGGCAGCAGAAAACAATCCTGCGTATCTGCACAGCGTGCATGTATGCATGCTAAATTAGCGCAGTACAAGAAAACTACCAGCATCACTATACCCTTCAGGCTGACATGGCTTAATTGAGAGTAAAGGCTCGCTGCACTGGGACTAACACGGGGCAATTTTGTAGAAACACACCTTCGAGCGCAGAAACACGACAGGATCGTCTTCTACTGCTTCCAGTATCGCACTATTAGCCCGGTGCGTGTATACGTATACACACTCTTCCGGTCGTCGATTCACTATAGCCACTTTGAACGATTAATTTACCACGCCTTTTCTATTATACATACATCTTGTGATGTCATGCAAGGTATCCCATAGTACTTTTGGCTGGTAAACGGCCCGTTGTCGTTGGCATATTAATTAACGCCACTATTCACGCGGCCCCTCCCGCACCCACCCTTCCGACAACTACACCTTCATAACCGGAAATCCTGGATCCACCATTGGACTATATTGCGCACTGTTGAAATGTTCCAAACACGTTTTGTAATATGAGCATAACGTTCCGACTGACAGTTCTTTGGCAGACTATATTTATTCCTATCCATTCATTTTGAGAAGGAGCTTTCGTCAGGTCAAGTGTGGTAGCGTAGTCTAACACTTTTAGGGATACTGCTTGGAGAGCATCGTACAGATCCAGTTTACGTTGGAGGTTTTGCAGCTCCTTTCGGGAACAGTTAAATGAAGGACCCAGTACAGTTGTTGCCTGTATAAATCGATCATCTATTTATCAATACTTGTTTGCACATTGAATAAACCTTTCTATCTTACATAAGAACAGAGATTTCTCTTTAAGGGTTTCATGAGCTCGTACGTCACCATAATGTCACTATCGTTGACGTCATTACCATTGGCCACCAGGTCCTCGAGCTGGGCGAACTCACCACTAAGGTGCGTCAGAGCTTGCAATTGTTTCCAGAACGTGTCACTGTCTTGCTGGGTGGTATCAGACGGAGAAGGTAGTATTGACAACGATTGCTGCGCCTTAAGATGAATTTCATCGAAAGCGTTAATTTTGCTCGAGTAAATAATAATGGAAGCTCTTACCATCCAGTAAAGCACCGCAGCTGACCCTGCCGACAAAGATGCGACCAACTCGTTATAGCCCATGCCATCGGACGCAGCTCTGCTTGGGCGTTCAGTGGGCACTCCACTAGCGAACCGCATTTGTAAGATGGCGACGGACAAAACTGAGGCAAATGCTATACGAGTTTCCATTGCTCCTTGTGAAATTCTGATGATAGACAGTCTTGCATATACAAAAGGTAGTTAGTTTATCATTATTTATATAGTACGATGTGTTGTTTATAGGGTTTCATCAATAAATAATTTAATTGTCGTAGTGTCGCTATGGAGAATCGACATAACCCAAAATATTTTGGGAGGTTTCGGTTTATTTGTCAGTTAATTTTTCTGATTCAGTTCCATCGATATGCTGTTTTTCTCCATGCACTCCTTTTAAGGCGTACACCGCTCCAATGATGATATTGGCGAATATACCTAAATACCCTTCATGGCCTAAAATGGAGGACATGGTGAATATGTAAAGTTGCGATAGAGATTTGAGAATTCTGATTTCACCAATAAATTTGTCACCTTTTAAAATGATTTATCATTTTTCAAGACAAGAAATTATTAATTCAAATCAATTAATTTTTTCAAATTGAATTCAAAACACGTTCAGTATTTGCTAAAAATCGGTCTGATTATAGTATCATGAAAAGAACATTAAGCATCCATTAACTAAATTCAAGACAAATTAATTACAACCGAGCATTATATATTCCTAAACGTATGTCATTATGTAATACCTTGCGTCATCTTTTAAATATTGACGTGTCGTCTGCTCACGACATTGTTTAGCAGCTGCACTCAATGAAAAGACTAAAAAGTACAATTATAGTCTCTTCATTGCGTGGCGGAAAATCGGTTTTTTCCAAATACTTTTATAAAGTGCATTAGGTCCCTTTCGATAATTTCGACACAGTGATGCTACTAATTAGTAGCTGTATATGGGACCTAATGCACACATTATAAAATTTCCAGACAAATGTAATGCTTGCCTTGACATGTATGGCAATGCGCTAGAATCTAGGTCGGTCCTTCTGCCCAACTGCTGAGGCCCTATAATCCATGCAGACCTGTCGGAATACACAGCCCAGAGGAAGTTATGCATGGGTTCATGGATCTCAGAGCATAAAAGTCGAAAGAAATCGGATACGAGCTAGGATAAAGTGTTGTGCGATTATGGTCACAAGCTGTTCGCATGCAAAGGAGCATTTCGCATTGAGAATCTCGAAAGACATTGCAAGGACCAAAAGCAGGATGAAACCACAGTGGTTCTGGTAAGAAAACAAAACCGTTGTCATGGATAGAAAGCGCGATACATCTCGGATCGCATGATGTGAAAATTACTCATGCACCTACGCCCCCTTAGTTCTATGACGAGCTAGCCTCAAATCAGGATACTGGAAACCTCTTATAGGTACACACATAATAGATACATCAATCATCGAATGATCTAATGGGAAATGCCTGCTGGCGACCTAAAGGTTGACGTTAGGTCACGCGATGTCTCACGGCGCGACAGTGTAACCGTATGCAGCCTTGTATATTGCACCCATACTAATCGATACTCGTCTGCACTCGACACGTGGGCAGTTTTTCATACGTCACGAATGCGGCGCCATGGATACGTCTCAGAACGAACACTTCGCTTATACGTATGATATCGCGGTCTGCATATGGATTCAGTATATTCGTCATCACCTGTCTGCATACTTCAGATGAACGCGTGCAGACTCTGTACACGTCATGTATTCGAATCGTTTCAAATCCATTTTCTGTCCTACATACTTGAAGGCTAGTGCTTAAACCCTGAACCACGCCAGCAATAATACGGCAAATTTTAATCAATTACAGCTGAAATACAACTTGGTCAAAAAATAAACAGGCATATATAGTTCCAAGCTGGCGATCAAAGTCTCCATCACATTTTCCTGATGTAGTTAGAAGGGCACTCTCCGCCTAGCAGAGGCCTCTTGGAAGGCGAGCACGAGCCTCTACTACTCTCGCGGCACTTGTCGACGGTTTCCTTACAAGCACACGCTAAAATATTACAGAGGTTATGCACAAAGAACTCAGCATTTACTTACTCTCTGACCGCGGTGGTAGCTAGCTTATGCTTTACAATGCCATCGTCGTCATCCCCTTGGTTGGCCATGCAGCGAAACGTTTTCATTTGGCCGTAGTACACCCTGGCGTCGGCTCAAGAGCTGTGGTCAGAAAGGAAAGTCATAGCATGCCTACTCTGTACCTGCGTTTCTTCTTTGCCGGGGTTGGTCACTTCCACCATTTCAGTCTCGATGTACTCGCTTAAATATCTCCTGACCCTGAAGCTATTGGCACACGCACATAATCCACATGCACACATACAACGTACTATGCTCTTCACGTAATGGCGTTCTATTGGTCGGCACTGTGCTTAAGAGAACAAACATGACGTAAGCATGTAAACCTTTGTGACAACTTGAAACGCCGCCTAACTGCATCTACTGAATCACACACTTGTCCTGGTTTGACATAAGCAACACCTACAGTGTAAACACGCACAACTTACCAGGCCTAGACTGCTTAAGTCCGTTTGGTATGCATTTATAACCTCCGCCTGTCACCCGCGTTGTCCGAAACTCTTTATCTTGCACAGTTGCACCTCACTGATTCGTCAGCTATATAGTGATCAAAATCAACAATCCAATTTCTCTGACGTTGGGAACAGCTCCATTAGTACTGTCTCCACAGATAGCCCAGTAGTCCAATTTTCCTTTCCTCCTATTTCGTTGCATGGGAACTAAACCAAGTTGCCTATTTTTGTTTCCTTTGCTCGATCGTGCGTCGTCACCTCCACTAATGACCAACACGTGCAAAACTTAAAACCGAGCATGCGCAGATAATGATATCAAAATTAATTGCTCAAATAGGCTACACCCGCTAGAAATAGTCACAGATGTAGGTATCAGAAGTTTACAATGATTATAGGGATCCAATAACTTACCTGTGAGTACGCGACTCGGTCGAGGTAATTATAGTAGCCACACTCATATGAATGCGTTTTCATGGGTGTGGTTAAAACGGCCTATATTCCTATTTATTGCGCACATCGTAATTTACGGGCTAAACTACCGCTCGCGATATGGGTGCGATACGCACCCGATACTTAGCCCCAACAATACCCATCTGCACACTGCACTGGACGTTGACATATCTAGGTAGGAGTATGTATATTGGTCCGCACACGTGCATGTCTGGATGTGTATCTGCATACCATGGCGTGGGCAAACTCTGCATATTACTGCATACGATACTATGTCACGCAGTGTCTTATGTCGACACTGATGCAGTTAGAGATTACAACTGGTAACTTAACGCGGAGAAATGTACGATCGACAAATGTGTACAAACATATAAATGCTATCAACAGTACTCGTCCTAGGTACATGTACATAGTGGGGCGTGGCTTGTCAGACCAGGGGTCCAGGGGCCTAGGTCAGATTTCGGGCCTACTATCAGACAGCCGCCGCCAAGCCCTATTTGCGTGGTGGAGCAAAATTATTTCCCCCGTCACACGATCGTAAGCACAGTAGTTACGTAAGTAAACAATACATCTCAAACAAACTAATGCGTGAATCGCTTACGTCACGTTTACTGAGTGACAATGATTTGATGCTATATCCCATTTGTGTATCTTTTTTCCTTTCCAATAAGCCCAACTGAAATAACCATTTGTTTAATTTGCTGCGGTGAAATTAATGGCAATTTGTAATACCCAGCTCACACCCCTCTCCCGCCCACTCCCTCTCCCGTCCATTCCCACTCCCGCCCACTCCCCTCTCCCCCCACTCCATAAAAAACATTATTAGTCTCCGACGGGTCTTCGTCGACTATATAGACATGTATAGAAATGTCTACACCGTTCCCCAGATATGATCGTATCCTCTTCCCTCGTGTTGTTACTACTTTGGCCGATCCAGACTACCGGCTTGACCGGAAAGGTGGGGGCAGAAGACGACTTCGGTGTAGAAAACACTAAAGCTACTATTTCACAGCATAACACACCACATCATGCAGTAAACGCACACCTTTCAAGTGCTCAAGTAGTTTGTAAATATATCTTTATGTAGGCGGCCAGGATAATCTATATTTAGCCATTCAAAATATGATGCAATATCAAACTTAAGCTTTGTTTTGTATGTGCACAAAATTTGCTGAGTTACCCTGTTGCATGCACTGATTTGTTAGAACAATGTGCTGAAGTGGAGTATATGTTCCTGTTGAAAATGCATGCAAGCTGTTTGCTGTTTTGTCATCCATGGCTGTCGTATCTACTATACACAAGAAGGTCACCTGACATTAGACATCACAACTGTTTACAAACTGATCTGTGCTTGTTTAAGGCAACCCTTCTAAATTCTAATAACAATACAACTACATCATGAATTAACTGAACTGCAGGGTCTGATGACCAGAAATGTTCCACTATATATATCTCCAGCAAAACGCGGAGTAAAAGAAAAGAAGAGGAATGGGTGGTTGGTGGTGCACGTGGTTGGAATGGGTGATTGGGGGTGCATGGGGTAAAAGTGGCGTAGGGATGTGTAGAGGCTGCTATTTTTCAAAGTCAAATATCGATGCGATGTGTTTAGCTCATCCCTCATGGCCAGATATACTGTAACTATCTGAAGCCATTTACATGCTTTTATATAGGATGATCTCAACTACATCCCCCAAACTGAAGGAAACTAATTATGGATCAGTAGCATACCAATTTTAAAGACTACATACCACTCTAAAAAGGCAGGTCACGGCTGTTACAATTTGGAAATTAGGCCCCAGACCCACTTACGAAGTTAAGACCTTAGCAACATGACGAATTAACTCCATAGCAACACATACCCTCCGAAAAAACGGACTTTAAAAGCACATCTTACACAGGATTTGATGACATGCGGATGTGCAGCAAGGTACAATGAGCTAATCAGTTAAGTGTGAGCCATCCGGTTCGAAGTTCAATAGTACGCGTATGGATAGGTAAGAATCGTACAAATCCCGCCTTATTTTTTTTTCCTGAAACGTTTAGTTGAAATGTAAAGAAGTTGTTTAAGTTTCTTCTGTTGTCTTTACTCTACTACGCGCGCCCGTATGCGAGTTTTTTACCCACTGACGAATTAACTCCATAGCAACACATACCTACCGAAAAAACGGACTTTAAAAGCACATCTTACACAGGATTTGATGGCATGCGGATGTGCAGCAAGATGTCTGCAACACAATGAGCTAATCAGTTAAGTGTAGCTAATAAGAGCCATGGGCTCTTCCATTATTTAATTATACACCCCTACAGATGACAATAAATGGTGTCCAGGGGGGTATAGGGAATATGTCACGGGGGGTGGTCATTTGAATCCCTGTCCCGGGGGGTTAGAAGGCATAATAGAAGCCTGTCCAGGGGGGAGTCGAACAACATAGAAGATTGTCCAGGGGGGTGGGGCAAAACAGAAGCTCGTCCAAGGGGGCATTTACAAGTCTGTCCCTGGGGGGTAGAGGTATAATACAAGCTTGTCCAGGGGTGCTTTTATAAATTGTCCCGGGGGTATACGTTTGCAATTATTGTCATCTGTAGGGGTGTACGGTTAAAAAATGGAATAGCCCCATCCGGTTCGAAGTTCAATAGTATACGCGTATGCATGGATAGGTATGAGTTTGTGACAAATCCCGCCTTATTTTTTTTTCTGAAACGTTTAGTTGAAATTTAAAGAAGTTGTTTAAGTTTGTTCTGTTGTTTTTACTCTACTACGCGCGCACGTATGCGAGTTTTTTACCCACTGAATATGTCAACAACGGCGCCATTTTAATTAATTATATACATTCAGATTTTTAGCTTCCTTCTCACAGGTGGTGGTGGTGGTGGCACTGCAGCTGAAATATGGGGTGATACATTAAGGTAGTGCTCATTCGTTGTGCTTTTCTGTCGAATTTCGTATCCCCGAATAAGTGCGTATTAAGGAGTTGAATTTGGCGTGAATTGATTCAGCACCCTGCTCTCCCATTAAGCCACAGCCTGCTTGATGTGTTGATATCCACTCCACCAGGTGGTCCTCTAGGAGGTGCACAGTTCTCTTAATGACACCAAATGTGCTATCAAATGTTGCAAAGAACTTCATCTATTGAGAAAGAAGCTTACTACCAGTCCATGAATCATCAGTAAGCACATACCAAATCGCTGTATTGTGTCAGGCTTAATAGTGTTTCAGTCATACAATGAGTAACCTGTAATTTATCCAGTTGGAAGTTTACTTATTTAAGTTCATACCTCTTTGTATATGTTACCTGTTGAGAATGCTTAACCTATATCAAGGGATAAAAAGCATGGACTTAATGGCAAGCCCTTGCATCGGTAGTATGTTAACAGTAATCCCTGCATCATGAAGTAACTGTTCCTTCTTTTCCGTGCTCAGAGCTCTCAGCTCATCCTCCAACATGAGGTCAGCATCTTCACTGCTACCACTCAAGATGGTTCGTGTCTTCTGGAGCTTGTGAACACGGCACTTGCGCTTACGAACACTAAGCTCTGATAGTGGTGCTCGTGGTGCAGTTATGCGAACCAACTTCAAGGGCTGTATGATAAGTTTAGTGTTAAGTACAATGCTAATTTCTTACATTACTACTCACTGTCCCCCCTGTGGGAATCTGTATGTAGTTCTCCTTGGTAGTACTGAGCATCTGGTGAACTACTTTACTCACGAGTTGCATTTCCTGTTTTTTAACAGTACTGCAACAGTGTGAGTCATAGTCAATGGCTTTAATGCTACTCCACACCAACTATGACATCATGCAGGGTTGCTGAACTAGCTTAGGAGCAGGGTTTACAAGTTTGCACTCCAGGCGTGCACTGGAATAACAGCAGGGACAGTGTGCTGCAGTTACATGCATGATGGATCCACTCAATCAGACAAGTGGCACACACAAGTCTGTCACATGGAAGCTGCATAGGTTGAGTTAGCACGCCAAGACAGATGGAGCATTCCAGATCACTCACTACAGACAGTATTTGTGTCGCTGATAATCTTGGCTGAATTGGATGTTTGATTGTTGGTTGTGGTGATACAGCTTTAATGTGCTCCACAATTTCTGCAGGTGTGTTTCCAGGATATGTCTTTGGTGCTTTGGGCCATCGATGATTGTAGGCAGGCTTGCAACCCTGCATGTGGATAGAGTGGGCCTGACACACAGACACCTATCAGTCTATACCTTGCATTCTTCAACACCCCATCTAAACCAGTCATATGGCGCCAGTGCACACTTGTATGGGCGTGATTCCTTTTCTGCTTCACTTTTTCGCCTCAACACCACGTAGCACTTACTGCAGAAATTGGGGGGGGGGGGGGGGGGGGGGGGGGGGGGGGGGTGGGGGGGGGAGGGGGGGGGGTGGATCTCAGGACAATCTTTTTGTGCATCCACATGAAAGGCGGACATTCTCCAGTGAAGCGTGTGCACTGTATGCATGTGGGTGGCATTCTAGCTCCGTGGAGACAGCCGCTTGCTTCCTCACTGTTTGCGAGCCTTTGTGCACCTTGTACCCACAGAGCCTGCACAGGTCTTCTAATTTACACCACACGTGTAGCTTGATTTATTCATGAATGTAATGTCGGGCGCGTAGTAGCCTGTTGTATTCATAGCTTCACTAACCACACTGTTCTTACCTTCAAACAAACGATTTATAAGGCGGGATGCGTAGAAAGTAGACTATAAACACGCTGGATCTTTTTACCGGGAAATAGATAGCTTGATTTGCACGTTTTACACTATTGTTCAACAAGATGCCTTTCTTTGCGCAAGCGGAGTTTAGATTCGTAACTGTTTGTTTGATATCCTACCATCCTAGCATCCTTGGATTTTGCATTATTGTTGTGTGTTTTGCAGAAACTGCCTCCAAAGTGTAGTTACTATTTTAATTGCAGAGTGTACGCCATATTTTGTATATACCGTAAATATGGTACATTTGATCTAATTGCCAAACCTAGTTGAACAGCCGTGATGTCATCGATCCCTTGTTATAAGGTGTGCGGTAATCTGAAAATGGTGAGAACATTTTTGTAACGTCGCTGACTCATACACAAATACATCATGTCATATACACATACTAAACAAAGACACAATAACGTGAGGGTACATCGCAAATACGCCCCTTAGCTCCAAGAGCCTTACTTTTCGCAGAAGCCAGGGTGCACAATATGAATACATTAACACCTCCGTTAGCAGTGTTTACTTTGCATTTTTTAGCCAATAGCTTCATTCTTACGATAGCACCCCCGGGAACATATAGACAGAGGTAATACCGACTTCTGTGGCTTCCCTGAGCCCACAAGTCAAGCACTTCCAAGAAAAACTAAATGAGGTTTTCTTACAAATCAGTAACAGTCTTCTACTGCCCAAATAAGGTATTACAAAGTACTACGTCACGTAGACAGAAGCCAGTGTACACAATATGAATACATTAACGTCTATTGTCCTGGATGTTCCCCGCGGGGGACGCAAATTCACATTGGTCACGGTGGAGCATTGCTGCATTCTAAAAATACTGCCATGTTAATAAAGTACTTTAAACCCTGGGCGGAAATAATCAGGGCTAGATTCTTTATAACTATATCTTCTTTTGAACATCGTATATTTGTATATACAAAACGTTTCGCTGCAATGAAAGCTTACCGACTTGTGTGGCTACCTGATAGAGAAGCCGCACAACTCCAAATGAGGTTTTCTAAGTAACAGTCTTCTACCGCCAGAATAAGGTATTACAAAGTACTACGACATGTACGGTCATTTGTGGACAAGAGATAAATTACACCGACATCGGACGATGATAAATTTATTAATAGACTAATAATAAGAGCAAATGCAAGGGCACTGTGTAATGTTTACGGAAGTGCTCCAGTCCAGTCTTGGAACTGTTCTCCCACGCATTCTTGTGTTGACTGTTGGGGGTTCATTGGAAACCCGCCTATTTGAAGCAGCAATGTACACCGGCAATGGGAACTAAAAGCGCATGCATACAATGCGATATTACTAATAGACTATATCCATGCGCTTTTAGTTCCCATTGTGTACATCGTTGCTTCAAATAGGCTTTCCAACTGGGTTTCCAATGAACCCCCAAATGCGTGGGAGAACAGTTCCCCTTACATGCAAGCAATGGAAAGCGGCGACACCTGCATGACTTCTTGAAATGTATGGCTAATGAACCCGTATGCAACTCCATGACATAAACTCCGATTCTTGATGCGAAATGAACATTATGCAGAGGATATTCAGACTTCTAGAATATCAAAGAATTTGAAATCTTTAAAAAAAAACAACATGCGTTGCATAGGTCCCTTTTCGCGGAAACGAACCCATATATAGATGTAATTCAACCTATATCATGTTCAGCAATTCCGCACTTGAATAATTGAATACCCGCATCACACGTTATAATATAAATCAATTGAATGGGAAGACTGTGGGAAAATGTCTAACTAACACCAACAGTTCTTGTACGGAAAGGGACGGATTATGATAGTGGTAATAAGAACACATCTTTTGTATGTTTTGGTCTCCTCTGAAATGTGTTCATAGCATGTTCCGTACTCAGTTTTGTGTTAATTTTATACTTTTGTACATGGAGCATGCAATAGTTATGTTTGTTCTATTGTTTTAAAATCAGGCAGACTAAAATTTACCGGACGGAATATGTCACTTTACTTTGACGTTTTTTTTTAAAGCAGAGGTATACATGTATAAGACTTTTTTTTTTAATGGAAGAGATATTTTTGACCCATATACAAAAAGCTCCTGGGGCACTTCTGTGCTAGATCTCGTGCACAAGGGTGTTTAGTTAACTAGTTCATGCATGGCTTGCTGCATTACGTAATGACCGCGATCGCAAGTACTAATTACTTGACAATTTTTAGCACTTTTCCTTACAGTGCAAATGCCATAAAATATATATAATTAGAATCTCCGATTTTGCTCTATCCACTGATGCAATCGGAAAATAGTTTCGACTTAAAATGCATACATAGTATTGGAGTTTCTCGATGAGTAGAACGATGATATATTTCCCAGTCAAAGGACCTAACTGGGACTCCATTGTAATCGCTAGACACCTCCAACAAATTCAGCGATGGATAAAAACATGAACCCCTCGCCGTAGTTCCTCATTTAAATTGCCAAAACACGTGAATTTTTTGTTTTAATGCAATTTTAATAGGCCTATTCGTCACTCGGATATTTCCGTAAAAGCTGTGAATCAACACGGCGGACGCGTGTATTAATTTATATTGTGTGACACTGACGTATGTTAGATTACGGAGCGGTCACATGACACATGAAAAGGGCGAATAGGGTACCACCCCTACGTCCCCTTTTTAAATCGCCGTCACTTTTTTTCTTCAGTCACATTTATATTTTAAAAAGCAGATTCACAATCCTCTCTTCAAGCTCTACAGTATTGAACGATGCCCCCCCCCCCCCCCCCCCCCCCCCCCCTCAATACTGCATGACGTCTTTCGTATGCATGATTAGTCGGAATGATGACAGTTCTTTTCTTGTAATGGAACAGCTGGTAAGTGCTGGCGCTAATATCATCATTGGGTGGTTAATGGCTGCATTGAGAAAACAGCATACAAATGTATAGAAATCAGAAACGTTAATCAAGTTAATCTCGGGTATTGAATACACCGAAACAGCCTTCTCAAAATATTTTTGGTTATGTACATTTCTCCCATAGCAACATTAATTTACATTGTTTTGTCTCAGTTTTGTCCGTCGCCATCTTACAATTGCGCTTCGCTAGTGGAGTGCCCACTGGACGCCCAAACAGAGCTGCGTCCGATGGCATGGGCTATAACGAGTTGGTCGCATCTTTGTCCGCAGGGTCAGCTGCGGTGTTTAACTTGATGGTAAGAGATTCCATTATTATTTACTCGCACAAAATTAACGCTTTCGATGAAATTCACCTTAAGAATCAGCAATCGTTAATACTACCTTCTCCGCCTGGTACCACCCCGTTCTGGACATCTTTGAAGGCTCTGACGGCGTTCGCCCAGCTCGGGGACTTGGTGGCCAAAGGTAATGAAGTCAACGATAGTGACATTATGGTGACGAACGAGCTCATGAAACCCTTAAAGAGAAATCTCTGCTCTTATGTAAGTGAGAAAGGTTTAGTCAATGTGCAAACAAGTATTGATAAATAGATGATCGATGTATACAGGCAGCAACTGTACTGGGTCCTTCATTCAACTGTTCCCGAAAGGAGCTGCAAAACCTCCAACTGAAACTGGATCTGTACAATGCTCTCAAAGCAGCATCCGCTGAAGTGTTAGACTACGCTAAAACACTTCAATTGATAAACGGTCCTTCTCAAAATGAATGGATAGGAATAAATATAGTCTGCCAAAGAACTGTCAGTCGGGACGTTATGCTCATATTACGAAACGTGTTTGGAGCATTTCAACCATGCGCAATATAGTCTTTTGTATATTAAACGATGTGATAACGCTATATATCTGCATGCGTAGCGCAGAACAGCGCACTGAACCGTGAGTCTGCCTCTTGAATTCTAATAGGTGTCATTTGTTTGCTACACAAAACAGAAGACATATGCATGCACATGCACAAACCATGCGTGTGCGTGTTACGTAATTATGCATGCATGAACACACAATCATAAACATAGGGACACCAAGATAGTTTACATGTAAGGACTCTGTACACACATGCTCGAAGCACATCTATCCCTAGTTACAAAACTGGAGATATGCCCTTACCATTTTCACTATCCGAAATATTAAATAAATAATCCAACTGCACGTTACAGGTGTATGACTTAATAAGTAGCTACAATGGGCTTGTCGATACAAAAGATCAATACTTTATCTTTGCATGTCTTTCACTTTGGTGGCCACTGACCATCATGCAGCCACTGACATCATGCAGCCACTGACATCATGCAGCCACTGACATCATGCAGCCACTGACATCATGCAGCCACTGACATCATGCAGCCACTGACCATCATGCAGACACTGACATCATGCAGCCACTGACATCATGCAGCCACTGACATCATGCAGCCACTGACATCATGCAGACACTGACCATCATGCAGCCACTGACCATCATGCAGCCACTGACATCATGCAGCCACTGACCATCTGACTGGCTTCGAGGACGTCCTTGTAATACGTTAATGGCGCGTAACGCCCGGAAATATGCAATTACTTTGTACACTTGTATCTCGATCCATAAAGGATGAAGCAAAAATTATCGAACAGAACAAATCAATAGCGGTAGGACCCTTCTACATAGGTACCTATTTTGAACCGATTTGGATACTCCTACCTGAAGATGTGGCCGTTTTGAACCCTACGGGGTATCGGACCTTGAAATGTCGGTACCCCGCATACTTTCACATATAGTAATGGTGTGGTATGTTGTGTTAAAAATAGGAACCCGATAGCGTTAATATTTCGGAAGATATATCGATTTAAATTTTATGTTATAAAATGAAATCCACAAGACCCATTTTCGTATAGAACGTTCTAAAGGAATTGATATATTTGTGTATGAGTCAGTTCAATTGTATGTTTTTGGAGTGTCGAGATCGAAGCGACGTTACAAAAATGCTCTCACCATTTTCAGATTACCGCACACCTTATAACAAGATGGAACGGGATCGATGACATGCAGTTTTAAAAGTGATATGTAGTCTTTAAAATTGGTATGCTACTGATCCATAATTAGTTTCCTTCAGTTTGGGGGGTGTAGTTGAGATCATCCTGTATAAAACCATGCAAATGGCTTCAGATATATCTGCATGGCGATGATGGAAGTGTTAAACACATCGCATCGATATTTTACTTCGAAAAATAGCAGCTTCTATACGCATCCATACACCACTTTCACCCCATGCACCCCAAACCACCCATTCCAACCACGTGCACCACCAACCACCCATTCCTCTTCTTTTCTTTTACTCCGCGTTTTGCTGGAGAGATACATTTCTGGTCATCAGGCCATGCAGTTCAGCTCATTCATGATGTAGTTGTATTGTTATTAGAATTTAGAAGGTTGCCTTAAGCAAACACAGATCAGTTTGTACTCAGTTGTGATCTTCTTGTGTAGTAGATATACGACAGTCATGGATGACAAAACAGCATACAGCTTGCATGCATTTTCAACAGGAACACATACTCCACTTCAGCACATTGGTACTTCTAACAAATCAGTGCATGCACCAGGGTAGCTCAGCAAATCTGTGTAGATTGGTGCACATACAAAACAAAGCTTGGGTTTGATATTGCATCATATTTGGAATGGCTAAATATAGATCATCCTGGCCGACCACATGCATGCAGAGAGATATATTTACAAACTACTTGAGCACTTGAAAGGTGTGCGTTTACTGATGTGGTGTGTTATGCTGTGAAATAGTAGCTTTAGCAAGTACCCATTAGTTTTTTTTACCACAGTTGATGTGGCTGCATGATGGTCCATTTGTACACGAGATAAATTAGTACGACATCGGACGATGATAAATTAACTAGACTATCGCATTGTATACATGCGCGTTAGTACACATTGTTGATCCAATAGGCTTTCGAACTGGGTTTCCAAGGAACCCCCAACAGTCAACACAAGAATGCGTGGGAGAACAGTTCCCCATACATGCAAGTAAGGCTTGAAACCTGTTAGTGTAGACAAAACCGGTTGTAAGAGGTTATTAAATTTTAAAAAACCGGTCGGTTAAGGTGATTGCGGTTTAAAAAATAACCGGTCGGTTGCGGTTGTTCTCTTTAAAACAACCGGTTCTTTCCGGTTTAACTGTTGATTAATTATCAATTATTAAGGCAAAATCGATGGGACCAAAAGCTAAGCCAGCATAACCTCGGGCTTTGCCACATGGCAAAAAAGATGGCCCGCGGCGTACCCCTAAGCATGTCGCGGATCCCGCCGCGTACAAAGACATCTACTTTGTAGAGGATTGCGATGGAAAGGGTTTAGCCATGAGGATGATGAGTGGGAGCCGCTTGAACATGTAAGCGGTTATGAGCAGTACATAGCTCGTTTTGAGGAAGAGCGTGACCGAAAACAAGCAGAAGATGATGATGCACGGGGACAGAAAAGGAAGAGACGCGATGATGACGAGGAGGCAGGTACATCACAAGAACTTGCATCAGTATTGGGTTGGAACTGACTCTATCACCCTAATGCTGAGTCCACGCACACTGTCTGAACGAGACGCGGTGCGCGGACTCACTATTAGAGGTGTTGCATAGACGTCACGCGCGTCTTGGTCATCGTAACTTTTTCCTTGTTTATTCTTGGTGTAATTTTGTATGAAATTATAATACAAAATAAAAAAATAGTAGTAGAATAATAATAGTATGTTGCTATAATTATATAACAATGTTCAACAGCCTTCTCTCCGTTATTCGCTCTCGTCCGCTGATTGTTTTCTCGTGCCCGGCATTATTGCTAGATGTAATAAACGCCACTTGCAAATCCACTATATCACCCGGTCGGTTGTGGTTGCTTAAAATTTTAACAACCGGTTGAAGCGGTTATTTTGCTGAAAAATAACCAGTTGAGGCGGTTATTTGATTCTCGCAATCGGTTAACCGTCGGTTAACCGGTTAACCGGAGCTCCGGCACAACCGGTTTCAAGCCTTACGTGCAAGCAATGGAAAGCGGCGATCCCTGACTTCTCAAAATATATAGATGTTATTTCAAGCTATACATGTATATCGATTCCGCGGACTTGAATAATTCAATACCCGAGTCACGCGTTATAAATAAATAGAAGGTGAAGTCTATGGGAAAATGTCTACACTTTATGTTTGGTCTCCCGCTGAAATGTGTTCATATATAGCAACTTCCATACTCAGTTTTGTGTTAATTCCATACTTTTGTACCGCATGGAGCATGCAATAGTTATCGCTTGAATATATAACACATACACAATTTATACATCTGAGTGATTAAAAAAAACGTTCTAAATGATGTTTAGATCAGTGAGGACAATGGTGGTGGCTTGCACCATCGGCATCCATGCCATGTCCACTTCTCCATTTGACATTGGACCCACACAAACAAAGGTTGTCGCTCGTAAAGTGGCGACGGCCAATCTGGCACGAATTACCCATCCCATTACTACAGACTTTTCTCACTTCAGTGCAATTTAGGCGCTTCAGGAGGTGTTTTGCATCATGGCCTAAGACCCCATCGACCGAAACTACAAAGGGAGTAAATGTAGCACGTCTTTCTTCAACAGCTGGTGAGTCTATTCTTACTCTGCTGAACATAGCACAGCATCAACTGAACAGTGCGGCTCGCATAAGACTGCATGGGCGTCAGTGTCTATGACATGAACATCTAGCAACGCCGCAGTTTGTGGCTGCCACACTCCTTGTATATGCTCAGGTCAGCAATCAAAGCTGGTCTACCATTGGCATCATCTGCTTCCTGAACAATTGATTCTCTTGCAACATCTTTGTGCACAATAGCTGCCAAATCACCTGGAGCATCTCTAACTTCATTATGGTGCTGAGTGACGAGTCCACCTTTTTTACAATCCAAAGCATGTTGAAAGCTGAATTCATTGCCACATCCATCACAATGCGTTGGCGTTTTAAGAAGAGTCGCTGATAACGTAATGAAAGTGCATCTCTAAATCCAACAGGAGAGAGATCAAAGTGGTGGCATGCAATGCAATTGGCATAACAGCAAGCCATATACAGATGTTTTTCCATCAATTGCCCGCTGGACTGTATGTCTTGTATCATCACCCAAGGAAACCAGCACTGAATTAAGCTCCAATTTTTGCGCAATAGCATGTTCCTTGTGTCTCAGTTTTAACCAAACTGACTTGCGTGATGTAACTACTCATCACAAAATCAACATTGTTTTTAATGGCAGTCACAATCATGTTTGTACATGCCCTTGATGTAATGTAAGCTATTTTGGCCACTTCCAATGGGTCACAGATGCCCATTCCTCCCGAGCGAGCAGGTAAAGAGAACATATGCTGCTCAGATTCAGCAATTGGTCCACCAGAAACTGAAGGTCAGAATCTCTTGTTCATAACATCATGTAAAGGGGCAAATGAGATTTTGCAGTTCAGTAGTACTCTTTGCAAATAGGACCACTCAAATTGCAATGATTTCGAAAGAGCAGCATAAGCAGATTGTGGTTGAGATTCTTCAGCAGTGGCTAGTGTATCAACAGAAGTCACCCATGCTTGCATCTTAGGCTCAACATAATTCTTTGTGCCCTCTGGATCCCCAATGAAGCCACCAAGTTAGCACTGACCGCTGACTACCTTTACTCCTAAGACACAAAAACAAGCATTGGCCTTTTCTTCATCAACCTCATCAATGACTACCACAGTTTTCTATGGTTCTGGATAGTATCCATAGACTGGGCCAAGTTTGCAAAGATGTTCAACCACTCACTCAGCTTTGGAAGTTTTGCAGCACAAGCTGAGTTATCTGCATGCCAACATTGAGACCAGTTGTTAGCTGCTGCATACATCAGCATGAATAGCGGGGTCACCTTGGCCAACCCCTTCCTTGCTCAACAAGAACTCAGAACTCCCCTGCATTACAAGGGAGGCATAGCCACGGTAGGTGCATGTTGAATAAGAACATGGAGCATCGTGGCCATTGAACCCTCACATTCCATAGACATTATTAGTGCAGCTGCATGCTCTATTCAAGGATTTGAAGGCTATTTTGCATCTACAAGTAGGAGACCCAACTGCTACCACAATTGTCTTCAAAAAGCTCTCTGATCTCTTGAACAGCCCCTTCAATACCTGCTTCAAGCCCTGAACAAAGCTGATTTACTCCACATAATTCTGCCACATCGCTGCCTGTTGCAAGGGCAAGGGCTTTGCAAACAATTCGTTGCAGTTCTTCTCCAATAGCAATTAGTTGTACACCAGGACACTTGTCAAGAGCTATGAGTCGGCTTGACATCAATGCCCTAATATGGGACCACTCTACGATATTGATTGCAAGATATCTAGCAGCAACTTCATCGCGCAATTGCGCACTGTGTGTTCCATACCTCAGAAGATAGTCCTGCCACTGCCCTGCACTGGATCCTCCTGGACCAGCACCACCTTAGATACACCTTGCCACATGTTCTATATGTGAACCAGTCACATCTACATCAGTAAGTGGAGGACGATTGTTGCATGGCAGAAAAGCCAGAACTCTAAAAGAGTAGTCTGCGTATACAACTACATCCCCCAAACTGAAGGGAACTAATTATGGATCAGTAGCATACCAATTTAAAAGACTACATACCACTCTAATAAGGCATGTCATCGATCCTGTTCCATCTTGCTATAAGGTGTGCGGTAATCTGAAAATGGTGAGAACATTTTTGTAACGTCGCTGACTCATACACAAATACATCATGTCATATACAAAGACACAATAACGTGAGGGTACATCGCATGCCCCTTAGCTCCAAGAGTCGCAGAAGCCAGTGTACACAATATGAATACATTAACACCTCCGTTAGCAGTGTTTGCTTTGCATTTTAGCCAATAGCTTCATTCTTACGATAGCACCCCGGGAACATATAGACAGAGGTAATACCGACTTTCCTGAGCCGCATGCACAAGTCAAGCACTTCCAAGAAAAACTAAATGAGGTTTTCTTAGAAATAACAGTCTTCTACTGCCCAAATAAGGTATTACAAAGTACTACGTCATGTAGACAGAAGCCATGCAGTGTACACAATATGAATACATTAATGTCTTATTGTCCTGGATGTCCTCCGCGGGGGACGCAAATTCACATTGATGGCGCTTTGTCACGGTGGAACATTGCTGCGTTCTAAAAATAATGCCATGTTTAGAAAGTACTTTAAACAGGGCTATATAGATTCTTTATAACTATTTTAAAAACATCTTTCTTTGAACATCGTGTATTTGTATATACATAACGTTTCGCTGCAATGAAAGCGCTTGCGTAAAGTTTGATCTGAGTACGAGTCATAGAGTTGTTAACAGCTCGAGTTTCGTGTCTTTTAGCTGTTGCAGTACAGCTATACGAATATGGACTGCCGATCGACACCAGCAGTGAACTAAATACGGCGTGCCTATTCAAAAAATGCCTTTTGAATTGGAAAAGTCAGCTGCATGTTTTCACGTTGCGTAATGCGCAATTAGAACAGATAAAAGTCAACGCTCTGCATGTGTACAGTTAACAGTACAAGACGCTACACCATGATTTCTTGGGCCCAGAGCTATGAATGAACCTGCATTGGGAGCTTTTCATGATAATACACTCCACATGAATCCCTACAAACACCTCCGTTTTGTTACAATGGGAACTAAGAGCGCATGTATACAATGCGATATTATTAATAGACTATTAATAATATACATGCGCTTTTAGTTCCCATTGTGTACATCGTTGCTTCAGATAGGCTTTCCAACTGGGTTTCCAATGAACCCCCAACAGTCAACACAAGAATGCGTGGGAGAACAGTTCCCCATACATGCAAGCAATGGAAGACGGCGACACCTGACTTCTCAAAATATGGGATCATTTCCGTGAAAAGGGACCTATAAGCATACATTATACAATTTCCAGTACGCGCAATAGAAATGTGACGCTTGCGTTGAAATGTATGGCTAATTAAAAATTCAGAACCTTGCAAGACAGGTAGGTCAAGCATACAGATGATGTTGAAGAAGGACCTTCACATGAAGGCATGCATACCATCCTCGTGCAGTACAGGCTTTAAAAGCACCTGATGCTGCCAAGAGGGTAAAGTGGGCTGAGCATTTTCTTGATGCAGACACGATGGACTTCACATACCCAGACTATATCCTCTGGACTGATGAGGCCATTTTTCATCTCAATGGCACTGTCAACCGGCACAATGCCATCATCTGGGCCACCCAGAACCCCCATTTCTATATTGAGAGAGACACCAGAAAAAAGCTGGGGTGATGTTGTGGGTTGGTCTCATCAAGGACAATATCATTGGTCCATTTTTCTTTGATAGTTCAGTGACTGGGGATGTCTATCTAAATCTGCTGAAGAGATTTAAGTGTGTGGCCATGCAGCTCTCAGAGCATTGATGGGGGACGAGATCGATCTTGTTTACTTCCAACAAGATGGAGCAGGTATTTTTTGTGTCCTCAGTTCTGTTAAACAATCTGTAACTGAACTGGGGACACCAAAAAACATAAATTTTCCAGATTCTCTCTTACAACACCTAAGTGGGTGGAAATTTTAACAACATTAATAGACAATTATAACCTTTGATAGTAGTTGTAAGCTTCAAGACTCTTAAACGCCTTCAGCCTTTCTCTTGTGTAACCTCCGGGTGTTTCAATTAAGTAGGTATAAATACTGGGGTAGTCAACTGGAGGACATCATCTACCCAATGCTGGTCAGATATGCCAAACGGATCACAATATGTTCCAGGTCCATAAAGGCATTGTAGCTTTTTGTCGTATCTCTCTTTCTCGCTAGGCAACAGCTCGTTATAATACGTGCTCGCGTTGTTCATACTGTAGGCGCCACACTTTTCAATAAATGCTGACGTAGTTTGGACACCCAAAAACATGGCGGCGAGTGAATCAACGTAAGTGCGAACGTTCCCGGGATGACACTGCAACCTGTCTATTACGAGCGCGCAAGATTGATATACATGGTGTTTTGAACAACCATTGAGATTAGGAGCCATTTCCATTTCACAGTCACGGGTGTTACATTGCATTGAAAAAATGGACATTAGGTCTCGTCCCCACTTTTACCTACGTAACAAGTAACTAGACCCTCATTATCGCATGGCATTGGAATTTGGCTTATCTTTTGTAATCCTTGAAGGTAAGCGCAGTACAGGTGAATATCTGTGTTATGCACACTTCGAGGACTCAAACGGCATAAAATTTATTATTTTTATGCAAATATACGCCATGATACGGGCCTGTGACTAATAGCGCTCCATTTAGAGTGCTTGGTTTCAAAAAGCTTTTGTTCGTTAATTTGCCTGACATGAGTGACAAAATCTTGTATAAAAGCATACAGGAATGCTGGTTGTATTTGATTTGGTTGTTGTTGTTAGCAGACTTATTTTCTGTGAGCCGTACCAATGCGCTGAATACGACCGATTTATGTATACTATGGCATGGCGGTGGCCGGGGCGGTCTGATTGACGATGTTAGCAATAGATGCACACTTTGAAAACGAGTTATGTGTTGCTGCGATGTCTTAGTATAACTGTACTACGTTGGAGTTCAATTGTATTGTGGCAGTTGATTAAAGTAATACTTTTTCATTTGTGCAGGATGTATGTATTCAAATCAACCATCAAATCCATGCATGCTATAGCAGCCTATAGGTAATCTTATTAACAAGTTCTAGTTATCTTCTTAAAGTCCTAAGTTGGTTCCAAGGCATGCCAATTGCAGCTTTCATTGCAAGTCCTGTTGTTGCCTCAATATCAAGTGTTAACCCTGCTTCTGTTAGTATCATTTTTTTTCTCTTCACTTCCCAGGGCTCTGATCTCCTCCTCAAGGATCTTTTCAGGTCTTTCTGGTGACAGAAGGCTCCTTACTCCTTGAACTTCACAGACACGTCGCTTATAAGTTTTGCTGCAAACCTCCTCACTTTTGGATGAATGGGCCTTTGTCACACGCACCAGAGTCAGTGGCTGCGGGAATAAGTGTAAGTATAAAAAATTGTTTGTCACTTACAGTACCTCCTGTCTTGATTTGTATAATGTTATCCTTTGTGTTTTCAGATAGGATTCTTTGAATCACCTTAGAAGCGCACTGTTCTTCAATAACTCCCAACCTGTGGCACTCGTGTGAGTCATAGTCACCCGCCCGTACATCCCTATTGAATGTATCACAGGACACCATCATATCACGAAGAAGGCGTTGTGTTAGGTCAGGAGCAGGCTGCACAGAACCTGGCACCAAGTTCACTGCATCCTCACAGCATGGACACTGAGTACTTGCCGATGTTGCTATGGAGTCAGCAATGCACTTTGCACATACTACTGCATTGCAGTGCAACTTAAATGGCTGTGACAACATTCCTTTACATATTGGGCAAGTTAGTAAGTCCATGACGGAAAGTACCTGTGTCGAGGCTAGCTGTGGTTCCTTTCTATGACACACAAGCTTTGGAGAGGTGCAATGATGTTAACATGGTGAAGCAAGGCATTAGGTGTGATGCCTGGTTGTCGCCCTGGTTTCTGTTTATGTATGTCCTTTAATTGGATCCATGAGTGTATGGGTTCCTGTATATGTGTTTATGTATGTGTGATTAAACTTATGAGGTCATGTGAATATATTTTACCTTGCATGTACTGGCACAGTGCAGAGACCAGTTATATGGCTTTACCATACACTTGTATGGAATCTTCTTTGGACATAGCAAGCCTACATGATTGCAGAAATTGGCGGATAGTCAGCAGTGTCGTTGCTGGGGTCATTTTGAAAGCATGTTTTAAGCTCCACAGAGAAACCAGCACAGTTATAGGTTGTCTCTAAATTGCCTCGAGACGTTTTCTTCAACAACCGGTGTCCGCATACCCTGTAGTATCTTTGCACTTGACATTCTATCGCTTTGTATCGAAGGCACGGAGCGCACGTGATACCGCTTTATTCATGACTAGCTAGTCGGGGATAGAGGGGTTTGTTCTCGCTTCAGAAAATAAATCTGCACATAAGCTTGATATCTTTACAATGGGCAAGGCTCTATCTTTTCAAAAAGGTGCATCTCACACCTGATTCTCAGGCATTTTTTTCAAGATAAAATGGTTGCCGTTCGAGTACTTCAGGAGTGGCAAAATAAAAGCGAAGAAACCGTGAGATGCGCGACTTTCGTGGACGAAGAAAGAACATCCCTCAATAGTGCGCATTGACGTTTTTTAGTGCCGAACCGAATATAGAACAGCTAAAATATATATTGGTATTTTATGGTAAACGCATCTTCACAAAATAGGGATTAGAACATTATAACCACATTTTAATGAGCTCCTATGGGACCCAGATAAGAATTGTACATACGTATTCTAATTAACAACCTAATGTCCATCTCGAAACAGCCGTGCAGTCAGTATAGTTTATCCACCAGTCGGATGATTAAATTCAATAACTTCAACATCAACTCCGGACGTTATACGTAATAGCAACTAAAAGTGTCTGGTCTATTTAAAATAGCATTCTGAACCTAAGTAGTTCCGAATGGAGAAACACAACCGGTAGTCGAATATACTAATCCAAATAATGCTAAATTGCTATATGCTCGATAAAGGGCTGAATTACACACGTCACTTCCTTGAATGTTTGGCGTGGGGCGTTACATATATCATGTTAAATATGTCCAGGCATTCTGCCTTTTGTCGATCTGCCTCAATCCTCTTTATTTGCCTCACATTACCGGTCAAGCCTGGCAGTCTGGATCGCCCAAAGTATATAGTGAAGTATTATCGACACGAGGGAAGAGGATATGATCATTTCTGGTGACGGTGTTAGACATGCCCTTTTTTTCCCTCATCTGAACCACTACTTTTTCTAGCATGTCTCAAGGTAGTTTCATCCCTGAGCATGAGTGAACAGGAATAGCGTTATACTGACCTGTTTCTATGTTTCGTGGATAAGTCCTATAAGTCAATATCCGGTGTCACAGGAAATTCTGTCGCTAGGAAATATTGTCGCGGCGACAATATTTCCTAAGGAAATTGTGTCGCTTTAATTAAACGTAGCGACCATATTTCCTAAGGAAATTCTATCGCTCCCAGGAAATTCTGTCGCGCACATAAAGCATGCATATTTTGTATCAAATTGTGACATGATTGAGAATTCACACATGCTCCTGATGCATTCAGACTGTTTTAGAACATACAGGGGAACAGTACCAATTAGTGGATCTCCTGGGAGATACACGCAAGCAATCGCAATGGAACCACTTCTGGCATCCATCGCATTGCACCATCTTTCTTCCTGTATACGGGAGCCTACAATGACAGTATATTTCAACCACTTCCTCCTTCAACACTTTAGGCTTCCTTGCTGCAATGCTTTGTGAAGGGAAAGGTAACACAGCACAATTTTGGAAGCTGGTGAGGCATTATTCATGCATGCATAAAAAATATTACTAAATCATACAGAACATACCGTGTGTATTTGACAAGGGTGTTAAGTCCTCCTGTTGTCCATCCTCACTAGCTACATGGGCAATAATAATGTAGATTTTTAGGAGATACATTAGTCAATGATTCTGTATGGTACTTGGATGTAACATGTTACATTATGTCAACACGCCTTGTACGTTTGAGGTTTGCTGTTCTTCATCCTTTACACCTACATCTACCTGTACTGTTGTGGAAAAAATATGGTGTGTTAATATAAAGGAACATTCAGTTGTAACAGAGATCTGTATATTTTAGAGCTGTACCTTCTGATGTGGGGTGTGAGTCTTTTGTTTGGTCTAAAATTTAAGAGTATAATGATAAGTAAATCTTGCGCAATACATGTATGTCTTATATCACTGTACCTTTTTGGTAAAATATCTTCAAACGAGTCATGTTGTACTTTTGAGCTAGTACTTGGAATGGCGGATTGGGCTTGGAGAGACGATATGTACCTTTAGACAAGACTTCATGAATAAGATAGGGGCCTGTCCAATTAGGCTCCATCTTGGACCCTTTTTTGGAAAGCTTCTTGCTATTCTTTAACAACACAAGAGTTCCAACTTTATACTTTTCCCGGCCGTCTTTGCAGTGTACTTGGTCGTAATAGACCTTTTGCCTCCCTTGTGCTTTCATAATGTTTTCCAAAGCTTTCTTCCGCACATCTACCATTGTCTAAATATGAGTAACAAATTAGATTACTATCTATTATACATTAGAATTCATTACCTTGATGTTACACTCAATTATTGTTTGTTGTAATCTATCTTCAGGCTTGTCACACCGCTCACTGGCACCAGGGCACTTCATAGTAAACTCAATTGGTAAAGAGGTTGGCGACCATACACAAGATAAAAGGGTGAATGCTTAGTAGAATCCTGGCAAGATACTCGATACGAAAAGAGTATTGCATCCAATAATTGATCCCAGCTGTTTTGCTCGGATTCGACAAACTTCAATAACTGTCGTTGCAGTGTTTGATTGAACCTTTCATCAAGCCCATTGCTTTGTGGATGGTATGCACTTGTCATATTACACTGGATGCCACAAAGACGACAAAGCTCATCGTTCACCTGAAATAAAATACAATTACATCACCACAACATAATTGTACTTGTCATTTACTTGCTTTACAAACTCTCGACCTTGATCAGAACTTTTAACCTTACAACAGCCATGTCTTGTGAAGCACAAAAAAAGAAACTCTGCCACTCCTGTTGCTGTTTTATCAGGGAGAGCAGTTGCCTCTGGCCACTTGGAAAACAGACAGGAGACTGTCATGATGTATTTGTTTCCCTTCTGTGTCTCAGGTAAAGGCCCAATCAGATCAACACCAATGGTGTGCCACACTTCATCCTTGACTGGAATAGGATGCAGCTCCGCTAACAACTTGTCAAATTTGCTAAAAATATCAGTACATTCATTATAAAAATGTGACCATGTGTTTGCAATTTGCAAAGGCATGAATACTGGCTTACCGATTAGCTTTCTGACACTTTTCACATGTTTTGCATATTCTTTTACGTCATTAACCATTCCAATCCAGTAGAATCGCTCAGATATCTTCAACAGTGTTTTGTCTCGACCAAAGTGCCCTCCGCCTAGCTCTGCACTATGGCAGCCGTCCAGAACTTTCATTTTTTCTTTCTTCGTGACAACCTAGCGCGTTTAGATATACCGGTATATCATTCGAAGCATACGTACGTACGAAGCTTACCCGGTATTCCTTGTTGTGTTGGTCTCGATAAAAGAACAAACCTTCCTTCACTATGAAGTTCTTCGCTCTTCTCCGAATACAATCCTTTTCGTTCTTTGAACACTCGGGTGGGTACTTGCAATCGCAACAAAATGCTAGCAACGTGTCATATTCACTCTGCTCCATGCTTAGAAGTGAGAACCACGAGGAATCGATAGAACATTGAGCATGCGCGACAGAATTTCCAGGGAGCGACAAGAATTTCCTTAGGAAATACGGTCGCTACGTTTAATTAAAGCGACACAATTTCCTTAGGACTGAATATTGTCGCCGCGACAGTATTTCCTAGCGACAGAATTTCCTGTGACACCGGACGTGAAATGTTAATTTAGTTAATATAACAGAAAAGAAAACAATTCAGTTCTGGTTCTCATTTGACGAAATGTGGTCACCAACTTCTGACACCATGTTTCTCCTTGTCTTCTAGCGATAACTCTGAGCCTGTCGAGCTTGAAGAAACGTCTATTACTGTATTTACACTGGATTCTTGCTCCACGTGCACTTTTTTCCTTACACGGGCCTTGTCGCTAGAATTTTGGTCCTGAAAAATTTAGATCCCGACTGACATAAAAGCACGGTCGTCCCGGACAGATTTTACGAAATAAATGTCCGTGTTGGAAATACATGTATTGGTCCGTTAACTGGTTTATAGTTATATGTACCAAACCTTCCAGCGATGGCAAATAATTCGTAAAGTAGTTGTGATCTCACCATCGAATACGGGACGTGGAATATGAAGCCATGCATGCGGAGCACATATCGTTTTAAAAAAATACGGTGGATCTCGTTCGATCAAACATTGCGATGAACAATATAGCAACGGTTAGATTCTGCGATTCAACATTGCGAAAGAGCAATGATCTATTTCTGCGCTCGAACAGAGATCCCGACCGAAGAACGGGTCGTTTCTCCGCGACCGACCATCAACCAAACGTACTATGGGATACCTTGCATGACGTCGTAAGTAGTATTTACAATTTGAGGCGTGGTTACTACCTCACAGAGACGATCCTGAACTAGTCGTCGACCGTAACGATATATACATGTACACGCACAGACTAACAGTAGGACACTGGAGGCAGCAGAAAACAATCCTGCGTATCTGCACAGCGTGCATGTATGCATGCTAAATTAGCGCAGTACAAGAAAACTACCAGCATCACTATACCCTTCAGGCTGACATGGCTTAATTGAGAGTAAAGGCTCGCTGCACTAGTACTGGGACTAACACGGGGCAATTTTGTAGAAACACACCTTCGAGCGCAGAAACACGACAGGATCGTCTTCTACTGCTTCCAGTATCGCACTATTAGCCCGGTGCGTGTATACGTATACACACTCTTCCGGTCGTCGATTCACTATAGCCACTTTGAACGATTAATTTACCACGCCTTTTCTATTATACATACATCTTGTGATGTCATGCAAGGTATCCCATAGTACTTTTGGCTGGTAAACGGCCCGTTGTCGTTGGCATATTAATTAACGCCACTATTCACGCGGCCCCTCCCGCACCCACCCTTCCGACAACTACACCTTCATAACCGGAAATCCTGGATCCACCATTGGACTATATTGCGCACTGTTGAAATGTTCCAAACACGTTTTGTAATATGAGCATAACGTTCCGACTGACAGTTCTTTGGCAGACTATATTTATTCCTATCCATTCATTTTGAGAAGGAGCTTTCGTCAGGTCAAGTGTGGTAGCGTAGACTAACACTTCTTGGGATACTGCTTGGAGAGCATCGTACAGATCCAGTTTACGTTGGAGGTTTTGCAGCTCCTTTCGGGAACAGTTAAATGAAGGACCCAGTACAGCTGTTGCCTGTATAAATCGATCATCTATTTATCAATACTTGTTTGCACATTGACTAAACCTTTCTATCTTACATAAGAACAGAGATTTCTCTTTAAGGGTTTCATGAGCTCGTACGTCACCATAATGTCACTATCGTTGACGTCATTACCATTGGCCACCAGGTCCTCGAGCTGGGCGAACTCACCACTAAGGTGCGTCAGAGCTTGCAAAGGTTTCCAGAACGTGTCTTGCTGGGTGGTATCAGACGGAGAAGGTAGTTTTGACAACGATTGCTGCGCCTTAAGATGAATTTCATCGAAAGCGTTAATTTTCCTCGAGTAAATAATAATGGAAGCTCTTACCATCAAGTAAAGCACCGCAGCTGACCCTGCCGACAAAGATGCGACCAACTCGTTATAGCCCATGCCATCGGACGCAGCTCTGCTTGGGCGTTCAGTGGGCACTCCACTAGCGAACCGCATTTGTAAGATGGCGACGGACAAAACTGAGGCAAATGCTATACGAGTTTCCATTGCTCCTTGTGAAATTCTGATGATAGACAGTCTTGCATATACAAAAGGTAGTTAGTTTATCATTATTTATATAGTACGATGTGTTGTTTATAGGGTTTCATCAATAAATAATTTAATTGTCGTAGTGTCGCTATGGAGAATCGACATAACCCAAAATATTTTGGGAGGTTTCGGTTTATTTGTCAGTTAATTTTTCTGATTCAGTTCCATCGATATGCTGTTTTTCTCCATGCACTCCTTTTAAGGCGTACACCGCTCCAATGATGATATTGGCGAATATACCTAAATACCCTTCATGGCCTAAAATGGAGGACATGGTGAATATGTAAAGTTGCGATAGAGATTTGAGAATTCTGATTTCACCAATAAATTTGTCACCTTTTAAAATGATTTATCATTTTTCAAGACAAGAAATTATTAATTCAAATCAATTAATTTTTTCAAATTGAATTCAAAACACGTTCAGTATTTGCTAAAAATCGGTCTGATTATAGTATCATGAAAAGAACATTAAGCATCCATTAACTAAATTCAAGACAAATTAATTACAACCGAGCATTATATATTCCTAAACGTATGTCATTATGTAATACCTTGCGTCATCTTTTAAATATTGACGTGTCGTCTGCTCACGACATTGCACTCAATGAAAAGACTAAAAAGTACAATTATAGTCTCTTCATTGCGTGGCGGAAAATCGTTTTTTTCCAAATACTTTTATAAAGTGCATTAGGTCCCTTTCGATAATTTCGACACAGTGATGCTACTAATTAGTAGCTGTATATGGGACCTAATGCACACATTATAAAATTTCCAGACAAATGTAATGCTTGCCTTGACATGTATGGCAATGCGCTAAAATCTAGGTCGGTCCTTCTGCCCAACTGCTGAGGCCCTATAATCCATGCAGACCTGTCGGAATACACAGCCCAGAGGAAGTTATGCATGGGTTCATGGATCTCAGAGCATAAAAGTCGAAAGAAATCGGATACGAGCTAGGATAACACTTAACATCGAATGATCTAATGGGAAATGCCTGCTGGCGACCTAAAGGTTGACGTTAGGTCACGCGATGTCTTATGTCGACACTGATGCAGTTAGAGATTACAACTGGTAACTTAACGCGGAGAAATGTACGATCGACAAATGTGTACAAACATATAAATGCTATCAACAGTACTCGTCCTAGGTACATGTACATAGTGGGGCGTGGCTTGTCAGACCAGGGGTCCAGGGGCCTAGGTCAGATTTCGGGCCTACTATCAGACAGCCGCCGCCAAGCCCTATTTGCGTGGTGGAGCAAAATTATTTCCCCCGTCACACGATCGTAAGCACAGTAGTTACGTAAGTAAACAATACATCTCAAACAAACTAATGCGTGAATCGCTTACGTCACGTTTACTGAGTGACAATGATTTGATGCTATATCCCATTTGTGTATCTTTTTTCCTTTCCAATAAGCCCAACTGAAATAACCATTTGTTTAATTTGCTGCGGTGAAATTAATGGCAATTTGTAATACCCAGCTCACACCCCTCTCCCGCCCACTCCCTCTCCCGCCCACTCCCTCTCCCGTCCATTCCCACTCCCGCCCACTCCCCTCTCCCCCCACTCCATAAAAAACATTATTAGTCTCCGACGGGTCTTCGTCGACTATATAGACATGTATAGAAATGTCTACACCGTTCCCAGATATGATCGTATCCTCTTCCCTCGTGTTGTTACTACTTTGGCCGATCCAGACTACCGGCTTGACCGGAAAGGTGGGGGCAGAAGACGACTTCGGTGTAGAAAACACTAAAGCTACTATTTCACAGCATAACACACCACATCATGCAGTAAACGCACACCTTTCAAGTGCTCAAGTAGTTTGTAAATATATCTTTATGTAGGCGGCCAGGATGATCTATATTTAGCCATTCAAAATATGATGCAATATCAAACTTAAGCTTTGTTTTGTATGTGCACAAAATTTGCTGAGTTACCCTGTTGCATGCACTGATTTGTTAGAACAATGTGCTGAAGTGGAGTATATGTTCCTGTTGAAAATGCATGCAAGCTGTTTGCTGTTTTGTCATCCATGGCTGTCGTATCTACTATACACAAGAAGGTCACCTGACATTAGACATCACAACTGTTTACAAACTGATCTGTGCTTGTTTAAGGCAACCCTTCTAAATTCTAATAACAATACAACTACATCATGAATTAACTGAACTGCAGGGTCTGATGACCAGAAATGTTCCACTATATATATCTCCAGCAAAACGCGGAGTAAAAGAAAAGAAGAGGAATGGGTGGTTGGTGGTGCACGTGGTTGGAATGGGTGATTGGGGGTGCATGGGGTAAAAGTGGCGTAGGGATGTGTAGAGGCTGCTATTTTTCAAAGTCAAATATCGATGCGATGTGTTTAGCTCATCCCTCATGGCCAGATATACTGTAACTATCTGAAGCCATTTACATGCTTTTATATAGGATGATCTCAACTACATCCCCCAAACTGAAGGAAACTAATTATGGATCAGTAGCATACCAATTTTAAAGACTACATACCACTCTAAAAAGGCAGGTCACGGCTGTTACAATTTGGAAATTAGGCCCCAGACCCACTTACGAAGTTAAGACCTTAGCAACATGACGAATTAACTCCATAGCAACACATACCCTCCGAAAAAACGGACTTTAAAAGCACATCTTACACAGGGTTTGATGACATGCGGATGTGCAGCAAGGTACAATGAGCTAATCAGTTAAGTGTAGCTAATAAGAGCCATCCGGTTCGAAGTTCAATAGTACGCGTATGGATAGGTAAGAATCGTACAAATCCCGCCTTATTTTTTTTTCCTGAAACGTTTAGTTGAAATGTAAAGAAGTTGTTTAAGTTTTTTCTGTTGTCTTTACTCTACTACGCGCGCCCGTATGCGAGTTTTTTACCCACTGACGAATTAACTCCATAGCAACACATACCCTCCGAAAAAACGGACTTTAAAAGCACATCTTACACAGGATTTGATGGCATGCGGATGTGCAGCAAGATGTCTGCAACACAATGAGCTAATCAGTTAAGTGTAGCTAATAAGAGCCATGGGCTCTTCCATTATTTAATTATACACCCCTACAGATGACAATAAATGGTGTCCAGGGGGGTATAGGGAATATGTCACGGGGGGTGGTCATTTAAATCCCTGTCCCGGGGGGTTAGAAGGCATAATGGAAGCCTGTCCAGGGGGGAGTCGAACAACATAGAAGATTGTCCAGGGGGGTGGGGCAAAACAGAAGCTCGTCCAGGGGGCATTTACAAGTCTGTCCCTGGGGGGTAGAGGTATAATACAAGCTTGTCCAGGGGTGCTTTTATAAATTGTCCCGGGGGTATACGTTTGCAATTATTGTCATCTGTAGGGGTGTACGGTTAAATAATGGAATAGCCCCATCCGGTTCGAAGTTCAATAGTATACGCGTATGCATGGATAGGTATGAGTTTGTGACAAATCCCGCCTTATTTTTTTTTCTGAAACGTTTAGTTGAAATTTAAAGAAGTTGTTTAAGTTTGTTCTGTTGTCTTTACTCTACTACGCGCGCACGTATGCGAGTTTTTTACCCACTGAATATGTCAACAACGGCGCGATTTTAATTAATTATATACATTCAGATTTTTAGCTTCCTTCTCACAGGTGGTGGTGGTGGTGGCACTGTAGCTGAAATATGGGGTGATACATTAAGGTAGTGCTCATTCGTTGTGCTTTTCTGTCGAATTTCGTATCCCCGAATAAGTGCGTATTAAGGAGTTGAATTTGGCGTGAATTGATTCAGCACCCTGCTCTCCCATTAAGCCACAGCCTGCTTGATGTGTTGATATCCACTCCACCAGGTGGTCCTCTAGGAGGTGCACAGTTCTCTTAATGACACCAAATGTGCTATCAAATGTTGCAAAGAACTTCATCTATTGAGAAAGAAGCTTACTACCAGTCCATGAATCATCAGTAAGCACATACCAAATCGCTGTATTGTGTCAGGCTTAATAGTGTTTCAGTCATACAATGAGTAACCTGTAATTTATCCAGTTGGAAGTTTACTTATTTAAGTTCATACCTCTTTGTATATGTTACCTGTTGAGAATGCTTAACCTATATCAAGGGATAAAAAGCATGGACTTAATGGCAAGCCCTTGCATCGGTAGTATGTTAACAGTAATCCCTGCATCATGAAGTAACTGTTCCTTCTTTTCCGTGCTCAGAGCTCTCAGCTCATCCTCCAACATGAGGTCAGCATCTTCACTGCTACCACTCAAGATGGTTCGTGTCTTCTGGAGCTTGTGAACACGACACTTGCGCTTACGAACACTAAGCTCTGATAGTGGTGCTCGTGGTGCAGTTATGCGAACCAACTTCAAGGGCTGTATGATAAGTTTAGTGTTAAGTACAATGCTAATTTCTTACATTACTACTCACTGTCCCCCCTGTGGGAATCTGTATGTAGTTCTCCTTGGTAGTACTGAGCATCTGGTGAACTACTTTACTCACGAGTTGCATTTCCTGTTTTTTAACAGTACTGCAACAGTGTGAGTCATAGTCAATGGCTTTAATGCTACTCCACACCAACTATGACATCATGCAGGGTTGCTGAACTAGCTTAGGAGCAGGGTTTACAAGTTTGCACTCCAGGCGTGCACTGGAATAACAGCAGGGACAGTGTGCTGCAGTTACATGCATGATGGATCCACTCAATCAGACAAGTGGCACACACAAGTCTGTCACATGGAAGCTGCATAGGTTGAGTTAGCACGCCAAGACAGATGGAGCATTCCAGATCACTCACTACAGACAGTATTTGTGTCAGCTGATAATCTTGGCTGAATTGGATGTTTGATTGTTGGTTGTGGTGATACAGCTTTAATGTGCTCCACAATTTCTGCAGGTGTGTTTCCAGGATATGTCTTTGGTGCTTTGGGCCATCGATGATTGTAGGCAGGCTTGCAACCCTGCATGTGGATAGAGTGGGCCTGACACACAGACACCTATCAGTCTATACCTTGCATTCTTCAACACCCCATCTAAACCAGTCATATGGCGCCAGTGCACACTTGTATGGGCGTGATTCCTTTTCTGCTTCACTTTTTCGCCTCAACACCACGTAGCACTTACTGCAGAAATTGGGGGGGGGGGGGGGGGGGGGGGGGGGGGGGGGGGGGGGGTGGGGGGGGGAGGGGGGGGGGTGGATCTCAGGACAATCTTTTTGTGCATCCACATGAAAGGCGGACATTCTCCAGTGAAGCGTGTGCACTGTATGCATGTGGGTGGCATTCTAGCTCCGTGGAGACAGCCGCTTGCTTCCTCACTGTTTGCGAGCCTTTGTGCACCTTGTACCCACAGAGCCTGCACAGGTCTTCTAATTTACACCACACGTGTAGCTTGATTTATTCATGAATGTAATGTCGGGCGCGTAGTAGCCTGTTGTATTCATAGCTTCACTAACCACACTGTTCTTACCTTCAAACAAACGATTTATAAGGCGGGATGCGTAGAAAGTAGACTATAAACACGCTGGATCTTTTTACCGGGAAATAGATAGCTTGATTTGCACGTTTTACACTATTGTTCAACAAGATGCCTTTCTTTGCGCAAGCGGAGTTTAGATTCGTAACTGTTTGTTTGATATCCTACCATCCTAGCATCCTTGGATTTTGCATTATTGTTGTGTGTTTTGCAGAAACTGCCTCCAAAGTGTAGTTACTATTTTAATTGCAGAGTGTACGCCATATTTTGTATATACCGTAAATATGGTACATTTGATCTAATTGCCAAACCTAGTTGAACAGCCGTGATGTCATCGATCCCTTGTTATAAGGTGTGCGGTAATCTGAAAATGGTGAGAACATTTTTGTAACGTCGCTGACTCATACACAAATACATCATGTCATATACACATACTAAACAAAGACACAATAACGTGAGGGTACATCGCAAATACGCCCCTTAGCTCCAAGAGCCTTACTTTTCGCAGAAGCCAGGGTGCACAATATGAATACATTAACACCTCCGTTAGCAGTGTTTACTTTGCATTTTTTAGCCAATAGCTTCATTCTTACGATAGCACCCCCGGGAACATATAGACAGAGGTAATACCGACTTCTGTGGCTTCCCTGAGCCCACAAGTCAAGCACTTCCAAGAAAAACTAAATGAGGTTTTCTTACAAATCAGTAACAGTCTTCTACTGCCCAAATAAGGTATTACAAAGTACTACGTCACGTAGACAGAAGCCAGTGTACACAATATGAATACATTAACGTCTATTGTCCTGGATGTTCCCCGCGGGGGACGCAAATTCACATTGGTCACGGTGGAGCATTGCTGCATTCTAAAAATACTGCCATGTTAATAAAGTACTTTAAACCCTGGGCGGAAATAATCAGGGCTAGATTCTTTATAACTATATCTTCTTTTGAACATCGTATATTTGTATATACAAAACGTTTCGCTGCAATGAAAGCTTACCGACTTGTGTGGCTACCTGATAGAGAAGCCGCACAACTCCAAATGAGGTTTTCTAAGTAACAGTCTTCTACCGCCAGAATAAGGTATTACAAAGTACTACGACATGTACGGTCATTTGTGGACAAGAGATAAATTACACCGACATCGGACGATGATAAATTTATTAATAGACTAATAATAAGAGCAAATGCAAGGGCACTGTGTAATGTTTACGGAAGTGCTCCAGTCCAGTCTTGGAACTGTTCTCCCACGCATTCTTGTGTTGACTGTTGGGGGTTCATTGGAAACCCGCCTATTTGAAGCAGCAATGTACACCGGCAATGGGAACTAAAAGCGCATGCATACAATGCGATATTACTAATAGACTATATCCATGCGCTTTTAGTTCCCATTGTGTACATCGTTGCTTCAAATAGGCTTTCCAACTGGGTTTCCAATGAACCCCCAAATGCGTGGGAGAACAGTTCCCCTTACATGCAAGCAATGGAAAGCGGCGACACCTGCATGACTTCTTGAAATGTATGGCTAATGAACCCGCTTGCAACTCCATGACATAAACTCCGATTCTTGGTGCGTAATAAACATTATGCAGAGGATATTCAGACTTCTAGAATATCAAAGAATTTGAAATCTTTAAAAAAAAAAAACAACATGCGTTGCATAGGTCCCTTTTCGCGGAAACGAACCCATATATAGATGTAATTCAACCTATAGCATGTTCAGCAATTCCGCACTTGAATAATTGAATACCCGCATCACACGTTATAATATAAATCAATTGAATGGGAAGACTGTGGGAAAATGTCTAACTAACACCAACAGTTCTTGTACGGAAAGGGACGGATTATGATAGTGGTAATAAGAACACATCTTTTGTATGTTTTGGTCTCCTCTGAAATGTGTCATAGCATGTTCCGTACTCAGTTTTGTGTTAATTTTATACTTTTGTACATGGAGCATGCAATAGTTATGTTTGTTCTATTGTTTTAAAATCAGGCAGACTAAAATTTACCGGACGGAATATGTCACTTTACTTTGACGTTTTTTTTTAAAGCAGAGGTATACATGTATAAGACTTTTTTTTTAATGGAAGAGATATTTTTGACCCATATACAAAAAGCTCCTGGGGCACTTCTGTGCTAGATCTCGTGCACAAGGGTGTTTAGTTAACTAGTTCATGCATGGCTTACTGCATTACGTAATGACCGCGATCGCAAGTACTAATTACTTTTTCTTTGACAATTTTTAGCACTTTTCCTTACAGTGCAAATGCCATAAAATATATATAATTAGAATCTCCGATTTTGCTCTATCCACTGATGCAATCGGAAAATAGTTTCGACTTAAAATGCATACATAGTATTGGAGTTTCTCGATGAGTAGAACGATGATATATTTCCCAGTCAAAGGACCTAACTGGGACTCCATTGTAATCGCTAGACACCTCCAACAAATTCAGCGATGGATAAAAACATGAACCCCTCGCCGTAGTTCCTCATTTAAATTGCCAAAACACGTGAATTTTTTGTTTTAATGCAATTTTAATAGGCCTATTCGTCACTCGGATATTTCCGTAAAAGCTGTGAATCAACACGGCGGACGCGTGTATTAATTTATATTGTGTGACACTGACGTATGTTAGATTACTAGATTACGGAGCGGTCACATGACACATGAAAAGGGCGAATAGGGTACCACCCCTACGTCCCCTTTTTAAATCGCCGTCACTTTTTTTCTTCAGTCACATTTATATTTTAAAAAGCAGATTCACAATCCTCTCTTCAAGCTCTACAGTATTGAACGATGCCCCCCCCCCCCCCCCCCCCCCCCCCCCCCCTCAATACTGCATGACGTCTTTCGTATGCATGATTAGTCGGAATGATGACAGTTCTTTTCTTGTAATGGAACAGCTGGTAAGTGCTGGCGCTAATATCATCATTGGGTGGTTAATGGCTGCATTGAGAAAACAGCATACAAATGTATAGAAATCAGAAACGTTTATTAATCTCGGGTATTGAATACACCGAAACAGCCTTCTCAAAATATTTTTGGTTATGTACATTTCTCCCATAGCAACATTAATTTACATTGACGAAACCCCCCATATACACTTCTATATAAACTAACTACCTTTAGAGCGTGTCTAAGAAATCTCATTAGAATTTCACAAAAAGCAATGGAAACTCGTATAGCAATTGCCTCAGTTTTGGCCGCCGCCATCTTACAATTGCGCTTCGCTAGTGGAGTGCCCACTGGACGCCCAAACAGAGCTGCGTCCGATGGCTTGGGCTATAACGAGTTGGTCGCATCTTTGTCCGCAGGGTCAGCTGCGGTGTTTAACTTGATGGTAAGAGATTCCATTATTATTTTCTCGCACAAAATTAACGCTTTCGATGAAATTCACCTTAAGAATCAGCAATCGTTAATACTACCTTCTCCGAATGGTACCACCCCGTTCTGGACATCTTTGAAGGCTCTGACGGCGTTCGCCTAGCTCGAGGACTTGGTGGCCAAAGGTAATGAAGTCAACGATAGTGACATTATGGTGACGAACGAGCTCATGAAACCCTTAAAGAGAAATCTCTGCTCTTATGTAAGTGAGAAAGGTTTAGTCAATGTGCAAACAAGTATTGATAAATAGATGATCGATGTATACAGGCAGCAACTGTACTGGGTCCTTCATTCAACTGTTCCCGAAAGGAGCTGCAAAACCTCGAACTGAAACTGGATCTGTACCATGCTCTCAAAGCAGCATCCGCTGAAGTGTTAGACTACGCTAAAACACTTCAATTGATAAACGGTCCTTCTCAAAATGAATGGATAGGAATAAATATAGTCTGCCAAAGAACTGTCAGTCGGGACGTTATGCTCATATTACGAAACGTGTTTGGAGCATTTCAACCATGCGCAATATAGTCTTTTGTATATTAAACGATGTGATAACGCTATATATCTGCATGCGTAGCGCAGAACAGCGCACTGAACCGTGAGTCTGCCTCTTGAATTCTAATAGGTGTCATTTGTTTGCTACACAAAACAGAAGACATATGCATGCACATGCACAAACCATGCGTGTGCGTGTTACGTAATTATGCATGCATGAACACACAATCATAAAGATAGGGACACCAAGATAGTTTACATGTAAGGACTCTGTACACACATGCTCGAAGCACATCTATCCCTAGTTACAAAACTGGAGATATGCCCTTACCATTTTCACTATCCGAAATATTAAATAAATAATCCAACTGCACGTTACAGGTGTATGACTTAATAAGTAGCTACAATGGGCTTGTCGATACAAAAGATCAATACTTTATCTTTGCATGTCTTTCACTTTGGTGGCCACTGACCATCATGCAGCCACTGACATCATGCAGCCACTGACATCATGCAGCCACTGACCATCATGCAGCCACTGACATCATGCAGCCACTGACCATCATGCAGACACTGACATCATGCAGCCACTGACATCATGCAGCCACTGACCATCATGCAGCCACTGACCATCATGCAGACACTGACCATCATGCAGCCACTGACCATCATGCAGACACTGACATCATGCAGACACTGACATCATGCAGACACTGACATCATGCAGCCACTGACATCATGCAGCCACTGACCATCATGCAGCCACTGACCATCATGCAGCCACTGACATCATGCAGCCACTGACATCATGCAGCCACTGACATCATGCAGCCACTGACATCATGCAGACACTGACATCATGCAGACACTGACATCATGCAGCCACTGACATCATGCAGCCACTGACATCATGCAGCCACTGACCATCATGCAGCCACTGACCATCATGCAGACACTGACATCATGCAGACACTGACATCATGCAGCCACTGACATCATGCAGCCACTGACATCATGCAGCCACTGACATCATGCAGCCACTGACATCATGCAGCCACTGACCATCATGCAGCCACTGACCATCATGCAGCCACTGACATCATGCAGCCACTGACATCATGCAGCCACTGACATCATGCAGCCACTGACATCATGCAGACACTGACATCATGCAGACACTGACATCATGCAGCCACTGACATCATGCAGCCACTGACATCATGCAGCCACTGACCATCATGCAGCCACTGACCATCATGCAGACACTGACATCATGCAGACACTGACATCATGCAGCCACTGACATCATGCAGCCACTGACATCATGCAGCCACTGACATCATGCAGCCACTGACATCATGCAGCCACTGACATCATGCAGACACTGACATCATGCAGCCACTGACCATCTGACTGGCTTCGAGGACGTCCTTGTAATACGTTAATGGCGCGTAACGCCCGGAAATATGCAATTACTTTGTACACTTGTATCTCGATCCATAAAGGATGAAGCAAAAATTATCGAACAGAACAAATCAATAGCGGTAGGACCCTTCTACATAGGTACCTATTTTGAACCGATTTGGATACTCCTACCTGAAGATGTGGCCGTTTTGAACCCTACGGGGTATCGGACCTTGAAATGTCGGTACCCCGCATCCATTTGTACACGAGATAAATTAGTACGACATCGGACGATGATAAATTAACTAGACTATCGCATTGTATACATGCGCGTTAGTACACATTGTTGATCCAATAGGCTTTCGAACTGGGTTTCCAAGGAACCCCCAACAGTCAACACAAGAATGCGTGGGAGAACAGTTCCCCATACATGCAAGTAAGGCTTGAAACCTGTTAGTATAGAAAAAACCGGTTGTAAGAGGTTATTAAATTTAAAAAAACCGGTCGGTTAAGGTGATTGTTTAAAAAATAACCGGTCGGTTGCGGTTGTTCTCTTTAAAACAACCGGTTCTTTCCGGTTTAACTGTTAATCAATTATCAATTATTAAGGCAAAATCGATGGGACCAAAAGCTAAGCCAGCATAACCTCGGGCTTTGCCACATGGCAAAAAAGATGGCCCGCGGCGTTCCCCTAAGCATGTCGCGGATCCCGCCGCGTACAAAGACATCTACTTTGTAGAGGATTGCGATGGAAAGGGTTTAGCCATGAGGATGATGAGTGGGAGCCGCTTGAACATGTAAGCGGTTGTGAGCAGTACATAGCTCGTTTTGAGGAAGAGCGTGACCGAAAACAAGCAGAAGATGATAATGCACGGGGACAGAAAAGGAAGAGACGCGATGATGACGAAGAGGCAGGTACATCACAAGAACTTGCATCAATATTGGGTTGGAACTGACTCTATCACCCTAATGCTGAGTCCACGCACACTGTCTGAACGAGACGCGGTGCGCGGACTCACTATTAGAGGTGTTGCATAGACGTCACGCGCGTCTTGGTCATCGTAACTTTTTCCTTGTTTATTCTTGGTGTAATTTTGTATGAAATAAACAAAATAAAAAAATAGTAGTAGAATAATAATAGTATGTTGCTATAATTATATAACAATGTTCAACAGCCTTCTCTCCGTTATTCGCTCTCGTCCGCTGATTGTTTTCTCGTGCCCGGCATTATTGCTAGATGTAATAAACGCCACTTGCAAATCCACTATATCACCCGGTCGGTTGTGGTTGCTTAAAATTTTAACAACCGGTTGAAGCGGTTATTTTGCTGACAAATAACCAGTTGAGGCGGTTATTTGATTCTCGCAATCGGTTAACCGTCGGTTAACCGGTTAACCGGAGCTCCGGCACAACCGGTTTCAAGCCTTACGTGCAAGCAATGGAAAGCGGCGACACCTGACTTCTCAAAATATATAGATGTTATTTCAAGCTATACATGTATATCGATTCCGCGGACTTGAATAATTCAATACCCGAGTCACGCGTTATAAATAAATAGAAGGTGAAGTCTATGGGAAAATGTCTACACTTTATGTTTGGTCTCCCGCTGAAATGTGTTCATATATAGCAACTTCCATACTCAGTTTTGTGTTAATTCCATACTTTTGTACCGCATGGAGCATGCAATAGTTATCACTTGAATATATAACACATACACAATTTATACATCTGAGTGATTAAAAAAAACGTTCTAAATGATGTTTAGATCAGTGAGGACAATGGTGGTGGCTTGCACCATCGGCATCCATGCCATGTCCACTTCTCCATTTGACATTGGACCCACACAAACAAAGGTTGTCGCTCGTAAAGTGGCGACGGCCAATCTGGCACGAATTACCCATCCCATTACTACAGACTTTTCTCACTTCAGTGCAATTTAGGCGCTTCAGGAGGTGTTTTGCATCATGGCCTAAGACCCCATCGACCGAAACTACAAAGGGAGTAAATGTAGCACGTCTTTCTTCAACAGCTGGTGAGTCTTTTCTTACTCTGCTGAACATAGCACAGCATCAACTGAACAGTGCGGCTCGCATAAGACTGCATGGGCGTCAGTGTCTATGACATGAACATCTAGCAACGCCGCAGTTTGTGGCTGCCACACTCCTTGTATATGCTCAGGTCAGCAATCAAAGCTGGTCTACCATTGGCATCATCTGCTTCCTGAACAATTGATTCTCTTGCAACATCTTTGTGCACAATAGCTGCCAAATCACCTGGAGCATCTCTAACTTCATTATGGTGCTGAGTGACGAGTCCACCTTTTTTACAATCCAAAGCATGTTGAAAGCTGAATTCATTGCCACATCCATCACAATGCGTTGGCGTTTTAAGAAGAGTCGCTGATAACGTAATGAAAGTGCATCTCTAAATCCAACAGGAGAGAGATCAAAGTGGTGGCATGCAATGCAATTGGCATAACAGCAAGCCATATACAGATGTTTTTCCATCAATTGCCCGCTGGACTGTATGTCTTGTATCATCACCCAAGGAAACCAGCACTGAATTAAGCTCCAATTTTTGCGCAATAGCATGTTCCTTGTGTCTCAGTTTTAACCAAACTGACTTGCGTGATGTAACTACTCATCACAAAATCAACATTGTTTTTAATGGCAGTCACAATCATGTTTGTACATGCCCTTGATGTAATGTAAGCTATTTTGGCCACTTCCACTGGGTCACAGATGCCCATTCCTCCCGAGCGAGCAGGTAAAGAGAACATATGCTGCTCAGATTCAGCAATTGGTCCACCAGAAACTGAAGGTCAGAATCTCTTGTTCATAACATCATGTAAAGGGGCAAATGAGATTTTGCAGTTCAGTAGTACTCTTTGCAAATAGGACCACTCAAATTGCAATGATTTCGAAAGAGCAGCATAAGCAGCTTGTGGTTGAGATTCTTCAGCAGTGGCTAGTGTATCAACAGAAGTCACCCATGCTTGCATCTTAGGCTCAACATAATTCTTTGTGCCCTCTGGATCCCCAATGAAGCCACCAAGTTAGCGCTGACCTCTGACTACCTTTACTCCTAAGTCACAAAAACAAGCATTGGCCTTTTCTTCATCAACCTCATCAATGACTACCACAGTTTTCTATGGTTCTGGATAGTATCCATAGACTGGGCCAAGTTTGCAAAGATGTTCAACCACTCACTCAGCTTTGGAAGTTTTGCAGCACAAGCTGAGTTATCTGCATGCCAACATTGAGACCAGTTGTTAGCTGCTGCATACATCAGCATGAATAGCGGGGTCACCTTGGCCAACCCCTTCCTTGCTCAACAAGAACTCAGAACTCCCCTGCATTACAAGGGAGGCATAGCCACGGTAGGTGCATGTTGAATAAGAACATGGAGCATCGTGGCCATTGAACCCTCACATTCCATAGACATTATTAGTGCAGCTGCATGCTCTATTCAAGGATTTGAAGGCTATTTTGCATCTACAAGTAGGAGACCCAACTGCTACCACAATTGTCTTCAAAAAGCTCTCTGATCTCTTGAACAGCCCCTTCAATACCTGCTTCAAGCCCTGAACAAAGCTGATTTACTCCACATAATTCTGCCACATCGCTGCCTGTTGCAAGGGCAAGGGCTTTGCAAACAATTCGTTGCAGTTCTTCTCCAATAGCAATTAGTTGTACACCAGGACACTTGTCAAGAGCTATGAGTCGGCTTGACATCAATGCCCTAATATGGGACCACTCTACGATATTGATTGCAAGATATCTAGCAATAGCAGCAACTTCATCGCGCAATTGCGCACTGTGTGTTCCATACCTCAGAAGATAGTCCTGCCACTGCCCTGCACTGGATCCTCCTGGACCAGCACCACCTTAGATACACCTTGCCACATGTTCTATATGTGAACCAGTCACATCTACATCAGTAAGTGGAGGACGATTGTTGCATGGCAGAAAAGCCAGAACTCTAAAAGAGTAGTCTGCGTATAAATCAGTTCCTTTGATGACCATTGTGTCCCGTTGTAGAATGACCCCTACGAACACAATCAACCTTTCTGATATGAAGGAACCATTGCTTAATAGTGTAACTTTCGGATAGCAGAGCTATAAATTCATGCCCTAAAGATCCACCTGGCAAGTCATAATGCTTGCTTCTGACATCAGCAATGCTCACCAATGTTTAAACTAAATGTTCACATAGCTAGCACCATCACTTCTTATCAGAGGTGCCACGAAAGCCTGAGACATCCTATCGTCAACAAAGGAGTGGTAAGAGCCTCCTGGAACCATATAATCTGATGTATGACCTTCTGGGAAGCTTTGGGCGGGTCCAACAGATAACGGTGAGGGTATTGAAGCAGAACTTTGAGCCCTACACAAAAAGCTCCTGCATGGGCGTTTTTTATTTGTGACCCCACTGCATCTGTCATAATCTATCATGTGGTGGTGGTGGTGGTGGTGGTGGTGGTGGTGGTGGTGGTGGTGGTGGTGGTGGTGGTGGTGGTGGTGGTGGTGGTGGTGGTGGTGGTGGTGGTGGTGGTGGTGGTGGTGGTGGTGGTGAGGATGAGGAGGATGAGGAGGAAGAGGAAGGGAGGAGGAGAGGAGGAGGAGGAGGAAGATGATGGTGAGGTGATGATGATGGTGAGGTTATGATGATGGTGAGGTGATGATGATGGTGAAGATGCACACACAATCATGATGATAATGATGATGATGGCCATAATGGTGATAATGGTTTTAATAGTGAGGATGAGATGGTGATGTGGTGACACACAATCATGCCCCTTCTCAGTGCACATGCATTCACATTACACATGAATTTACTCGAACAGACATGCTGTGGCATGAGGCCAAGGGCAGCTTTGAAGCATCGAGTGTGGCGAATGGTACTCAGAAGACTTGTTTCTATATTTATTTTAACCATGCCGCTCAGAAGCAATCATATATACCGGGTGTCCACGAAAGAACGCAATGCTTTTGAACGGGAATAACATTTGATAGATTGCGTTCTTTCGTGGACACCCGGTATAAGCCCATACCAAGAGAATTACATGACCTCATTATATTCATTACAGCATCACATGGCTTATCATCCAGGTACAGCTGTATTAGCTAGACAGTAGTGCTGCTATTAGAATGAAGATTGTGTGTGCTGAGAGCCTTTCAGATCTCTATTTCAACAAATTTTGCTTAGCCAACATAAAAGGTCAATGTGTAATAGATGCACAACACTGTAGACAAGTGATGCAATAATCTTGGTGCACATGTTCTAAAGATGAGCATATCACAGCTGTACCATCCACAGGGATTACCTTTTTCAACACACTCCTATTGAGGGGAGGGGAGGGGAGGAGGATAAATGAAACAGTACATACATGAGCAACACAGTACACCTCAACATATGTGCTGTGAATAGGGTGGCTCCCAGTGGCAACAACATACCAGTGTCACAGGCACGTGCGCGCGCGCACACACACACACGCACGCACATGCATGCACACACACACACACACACACACACACAACACACACACAACACACAAGCACACAACATGCACACACAACACACACACAACACACAAGCGCACACAACACACACACACACACAACACACACACACATGCACACAACACACACACAACACACACACACAACACACACACAACACACACACACAACACACACACAACACACACACAACACACAGGCACGCACACAAATTGGTGTTTTGCTTTGCACAGAAGAGCTGATCTATAACAGTAGGACAGTGGGTACCCTATATAAAGAAAGAGAGAGAAGAGAGAGTGAGGAGATAGAAAGGGAGGGAGAATTGTGAGGGGGGATTCCTGTTTTCAGGTGGTGTAGAATATGAATATATTATTCATGGTCAAGTGTTTGTAGTCCTTTGCAACTGCAGTTGAATGGCCTCTAATATTCCACATCCCCTCAACTTCTCTGCTACATCTCTTCCCTCCCCTCATGAGGCAACATGATGCAACTTGTACAGTACAGTACCTCGTGTGTCTTTTTAAGGTACATGTGCTCGGTTATCCGGGACACTAAATAATGCTAACTGAAAGCATTGACAAATGACGAAAAGTCCATAAGATCCCTCTGTGTTTGCCAGACCCAGGGGACACTACATGGTTAGTTATGGCACCCAAGGGGCTGCACTTTTCAGTTCAGTTCTTAACCCAAGGTCCTACTTTATTGGCAATACCCATGGAAGGGGACGGGGGGGGAGGGGGGCTATATGTGGGACCCATTAGTTAATCCCATCATGTCCCTTTGTGTTGGCTACACTCAGGGGCTCTCAGTAGTTTTAAGGTTCCTCTGTGTTAGCCTGCAGGTTTATCTAAATGCAGCTGCAAGTCTCATTATGGTCAGAAACATGTATATATAATGGTGTGTTCACATACAACAAACCTATCAAGATAATTTTTTTTTTTTCAACTATACATGTACTGTACAAGGTCATTTGTAATGCCTGGGTGGTCTGCTTTTGTGACTGTGTGTGGGGTTAAGCAACCTGAACGACAATATTAGACTATGAAACTCACACAGCGCTCCTCTACCAAGGAGCCCACAAACAGGGCCCTGTAGGTGTGATCTGCTTTAATAGAGTGTGAGGGGTTAAGCGATTTGAACAGACCTGGTAATCTGCTTGTACATGTATAGTTGAAAAAAGAACATGTATTACTTATCTTGATTTTGTGGTCATGTTGGTCGTATGTGAACATTATCTAACGTTGGGTCTGGTAATGTTAGGATCAACTTAAGCTTTGGGAACGACGTGGTAAGGTTATTACAAGCGACGTAAAGGATGCGTGGAAGTGCGGGTATGATGTCCGAGGAGGAGACTGCGGATGACAGAAAGATAGTGAGAAAAAGGCCAAACTGGACATCAGACAGAATGAATAAATGGATAGACAGGGGGACAGATCTGAGGAAAGTAGCAACAAAAGAAAAGGTAGATGGACCTGTTCTGCAGTTGCAGCCCTCAGCTGGTTTGCAAGCCAGCCAGCAACTGCAGAACACCCTTTCTTTTGTTCCTTTATGACTAAATCATTATCACCCTTTGCTGTCTTGCTCATCTTCAGCAAATGACTTGTACGGATCCGGTTCCGTTCCCAGACCAAAACTTACGCAACACGATGGCTTCCTTATGCATCAGCAGTCCTATATATTTCCTATTTTCAGCATCACCATTTCATCCTCACTGTCGTCGCTGCTGCTGTTTTTCTCATCGCTAGTCTCCATCCACAGTACAGTCGCGAGGTCTGACACAATAATGGCAGTATATTATCTCTGAGTAGTCTACAGTAGTCTCGTGCCCAGATCCAATGCATCGAAGCTGCGGGTGGATTACATCACCACTACGCTTGCATAGCGGTGATGTAATCCACCCGCAGCTGCGATGCATTGGGTCTGGGCACGAGACTAAGTCTGCGGAATAAAAAAACAGTGAAGTCATGGTCTTAGACATAGATACATGTATTAGACTTGTTTCAGATAAACAATGTTAGGCAAACAATGAATAAGACCAATAAATTATTGAAGAGATGTTATTATTAATTTGGTATACAATTTCATACACGAAATTAAATTGAGACAAAAGGCGTCAATAAACTGAAGACCTAGCTAATATGGCCCTTGCATTGGCTCTGACTAGGACGATGCCTAGCCTTCCGTACAGCGCCGACACAGCCGAAGACTTTGGGCGAGCCGTGCGAGTAGCGATGTTACGCGCGATCGATGGATTTGCGCGATCCATCGATTACGCTGCGCCATCGATGGATCCATTAATTGCGCACCTATTGGTCGATCGCGCAATCATCGATCGATCGCGCAACTATAGAAATTGCGCTATCAACCGATTGCGCACTGCTGAGTTTGCGCAATCGATCGATCGCGCAGCTTTAGAATCTGCGCAATCTGTAGATTGCTTGCGTAGTATTTCAAGCCACATCGCTGCATACCTGCTTTTAGTCTCAAAGTACTACGGCTTTCTCCTACACATGTTTTACTTGGGACTCCCACGTGTTAGCTTATGATTGGGTTATAGAGACCTACAAGTGCATGGACTTTTAGTGGGACACTTCCACTTGTCAGTTTGTGTTCCGACTCAGAATGCATTCGGGGTGGAAGCCATGCCTACAAGCACAGCAACGGATCATTGGTTTACCATTGTCGGGAGCTCGGCATTTGCAGTACACCCGTTTCCTAATCTCATGTACAACACGTGGCTGATGGCTTACAACAGTGGAAGGAAATGGGGTTATGCTGTATGCGTCAACACAGTTCTTGAAGTGACTACGCAATTCCTTGTAGTGCGCGCAGTTGTGTTGGATCTTCCCCGTGGATCAGTGATGTTGCAAAGGCCACAGCTAATTCCCCACATGCATAACCATTATCTTGCCGCTGAACATTCATGACCTTGATTGTGATGTGACAATCTGGACATTGCACATATCTAGCAACAATTGATATGCATTCCCCGTCATGTCTATTTTGCATTGAGTTATAGATGCAAACAGTATCCATTTCTTCCCCAAATGTTAGATATTACCAGCCAGTGGTTTTTGTTAACCAGAAGAAACTGCACAAATTCAAAGCTAGGGACACTGAAGGACATGCTCTGTTTAAGGATAGGATTTTGGAGCTCGTCAACTGCAGGAAATGCTTCTCTGAGTAGTACATTAGCAGCCTCCATATGCATATCACTCAACCATCCAGTTTTGTCAAGTATTGCTCTATCACCTGGTGACAATAATGGTGCTCTTGATGCCTGTGTTGGCACTTGAGTGTTTGTGCAAACTGTAGCATTATGACAGATGGAGTAGCACTGTACGCCGTTTTTTCTAAAGATGCACCGATTTGTCTTGCACTCACTTGAACATTTACAGCTGGATTTGGTGAACTTATTACATAGATTAATTAAAATACTGGGCTGCTTCACGAAGCGATGAAGTATAATGTCTCCACGCACAACAGCTACACTACCATCATAACTCTGCAGGTCTCCTCCACCACGGAACTTTCCCTTAATAGTTCCAAACATTGTTCCAAGCATGTAAGTCTTTACTTTGTCTCCAAATAATTTTGTTATTTCACAAGGAAGTCTTGGCATGTCTGTTTTGGCTCGATCCATCTTGGAGATACCAATAGTTACTTTGTCACCTACACTGAACACCTGTGTCTTAAATAACATATCCAGAAGTGGCCCATACATACGCGGTCATCCTGTTGTTTTTTTCCACATTGAATTAAAAACATGTTTAATATACTCTAAAAATCGATTTGATTATAATATGCATTTTTCATGAAAAAAACATTAAGCACCCTTTTACTAAAATCAAGACATTTAAATTAATTTCAACCGCGCATAATTAGTAAAATTTATATTTAAAAGATGACGCAAGATATTTAAATATCATGTTAATACCATTCATGACGAAACTTTGGCTCACGTGCACATGTAACTTTGATTTAAATCTGGTATAATTAAATAGTAAAATAACGAAAGTCTTTAATACAGCTTCTGCGCGAGGGTGTGGCTACTGTGGTACGCCCACGCATATGCAGTTAGTTGATAAATAAATCATGCAACGTATCCCGATAAAGACTGACCAAAACATTCAGAAATCATGTGTGCACACAATATATCTGTTATGCCTCATTGCAGTGTGCAATGTGATCTGTTCTTTTAATTTATCATTGTCTACTTGAACCAGCTAGTAGCTCTAACCAATGATTATTGACTATTACAATCCTTGCTCGAACCCAGTGGGATATGCCTCATGTCATTCTCTTTGTCAGTAGCACTCGAGGCATTACTTTCAAAATGGTTGTATGTTCCAACGCTTATATACGTAAGTTCTATCGGTATACATGAAAAAGCTCGGCGATTTTTATAGACTCTTTTGCCTGGTAACCTCGGACAATGCTCAGTTACAATTTCCACGCTTTTCTTGTTCATTTCACTACGTGTAGTTGCGAGCATTATCCGTGCATGCATACATTGTGATACATGCGGTTGATGGTGCATGATCCAATTATGCTGTCATAGTCTGCGATTAATTACGTTATGTGATTGTGCATTATGCAAGACAATACGGTGCAAGATAACATGACTGCACCGCTGCAGTAATGAATGTTTTGAAGTGCAGTTTACCCATAGCTCTCAATTGCATGCATGGTAAATGCATGATGAAGAGATTAGAACTAACTTGCTGCCCATGCAGGAGGCCTGCATACTTTTACTATCTGTGCGTGTGCACCTAAATTGGTGCACGCATTCAATATATGCATGATGCAAATGGTTGCCTGCATATGGTACATGGTTACAATGCAGAGTGCAGCAGATAGTATGCAGGCATTGTTTCCTTGCAACTACTGGTTATGACAATAACAAGGTCAGGTATTGCATGGCATCTTTCGTGCAGCTAGTATAGTCCTTCACAATTTACTGGGATAAATGTTCAGTTGATTTATGATCAAATACGCATGGTTGAATGGATTGATGACTCCAGGTTAAAAGTGACACTGTCAATAAACCTAATGTTCGTGCAAAGGTGATCTGCGAGTATGTAGTGCATGCAGAGCGATCACGCAACGTAATACGTTATTATTAAAAGGACATTAAATAATAGTCAAATCGGATCAGCTTCAAACGTTCTATAGATCTTGCAAATAAAAAGCGGGGGAAATTAAAGGATGCACCGTACACCGAACTGGCTGATCCGCCGCCATATAAACCTAGTCCCTCGTACATATGCTCTGAACAGACAATTTGCATGTCTGCGACATGAATTAATTAATCAACGATGACCTTACTATATTATCTCCCACCTTACACGCCAGCTGGCGTGGTCACAAATTTCAGATAGAAAGCCGTTTATAATTGGCTGTTCTCAAATGCAGACTGCCCGCATAAGTGACATGTTACCTATATGTTGCTGTAGCGGACCCGTGGGGTTGGACAAATTTGAACGGTTATGAAGCATCAAATTAGAATCAGAGCGCCACTTCGGCGAATCGCGTCTCAGTTCTTGTATCTCGAACCCCCCCCCCCCCCCCCCCCCCCCCCCCCCCCCCCGTTTTCGTACTCAACCAGGGCTCCACGAACCCCGGCCCCTTACCAAAATACTGCATGGATCCGCCCCTGCGAAGCGGGGATGTGGCCAGTAATAGTTTGTGAACATTTTGCGAGTTAATAAACCTAACTATCATTATTTAGTTTAAAGCTTCATGTAATGGTACATACATGTAGCCGGCCGTGTTTCTGTTATGACGACCATTTATTCAACAATGGTCAAAATGGCGGCGCCAGTAACCGAACATTGTTCAAAGGCTCCCCGAACTAGAAATATCTATGTAATGGAAAAAACAAATGGCATGAAAACATGTACCAATGTGCTGCAAATTATAATAAAGGGTGGCAACTCAATTTTTCGTTAAGATTCAATTTTTAAAAACAGTGGAATACAGTAATTAGGTCAGAAAACATTGATTTTGTGTACATATTAATGGGAAGCTATGTTTTGCTTTCCCGAACTGAAATCTTCAATGTAATAGTATATATATATATTTGCACAGTTTGCACCTTACAACCTTTCTACACGTAAAAATGAGGTGGCAAATGTTATATAACTTGCGGTTAGTTAATTAAATTCAAGAGTAACCATTTTTCATACATTTAAATAGGTGTAAGTCTAACTTTGTTTTGAATACATCCGAACCATTAGCACTTATAAATTCAACACAAATTCAAACCACACTATCCCTATGTACTAGCAAGGGAACACATACTATAGGATGTCTTTTTGCACTTTCCTGGTGACCGCTGATTTCTGCATATGACTCCCTTTTTTTTTGTTGTACTTCACTGCCATATGTGTAGCTGCCAAATACGTATTGTCACGAACTTTCTCTCTTATTGCTGTGTGGATTGTTGATTTAGAATCACCCTCATCTTCCTCCTGCTTCTTGTCTAGGGTTTCTGACACCTGTGATGGCAGTTTCAATGTACTATGCTCTACCTCGCCATCTGCATCTTTTGGGCCTGATACTGATTGTGGAGCAACACAGGACCCAGGAGATACTAAATTCACACATCCTTCAGCATTATTTCCATCATCTCTGACGGATGGAGATGATTGTCTATTTTTGCTGCTGTGTCAGTAGATGGTTCTGTGTGCAATGTAGCTGTATGAGGATCGAGGCTGCTTTGGCGGTAGCAATAGCCGTCATGGGCTCCTTGAAAAGCGGATCCATCTCAACACGAAGCGATTGTAGTGAATGAAGCGACTGGCTTGAAGTAATGCCTTAGCAACTGAAGTATAGTACTGTTTCACACCAAAGCACGTGCACATATTCCATCTATCGATCGCGCAAGCGCAGTAGTGCGCGATCGATCGATGGTTTGCACGATCGATCGATGCTAGCGCGATCGACCGATAGGTGCGCAATCAATGGATCCATCGATGGTGCAGCGCAATCGATGGATCGCGCAAATCCATCGATCGCGCGTAGCAGCGATACGCGCGCAGCGAGTCTGTCGAGGCACTTAATGGCTTCGTCTCCCCAGCAACCGTAAGTCTCCACGGCTAAAGGGATGCAAATCCAGCCCAAACGTTGCATTATGCATCGTTGGTGGCATGTTTTCGGGCTTCAGCAGCCGACGCAGCGGATCCAGCCGTCACACTCGCTCTAAGTAGTGGGATTTATAGCGGTGATGTGACGGTGAAATCCAATGCAGCCGGTTTGCCAAACTCCCAGTTCTGGACCAGGTGTCTGCTGGGCGGGTTTGTCTGCCCTCTTCGTCTAGGCTACTGCCTGCTTCCAGTTGTCCCCCGATACATGCCTGCTTGCAGGATTCCATGCAGGAAAGTGTCGCGCAGTGCATTGTGCCTTACAATTAGGTCACCACCACTTTTGCACGTAAGAGCATGATGACCCAGAGGATCTAGGGCATGTGAAGGACAAAAGGCACAGCAGGCGTTTTGGGAGGTGTCCATTCCAAGCCACCATTTAAGAGCCACCTGGAATTCAGGCGGTTCCAGGTGTAAGTTGAGCTGGGGTGTGGGCATGACTGAGAGCCAAGCTGAGGCGTGGGGGGATGACACAGATAGTAGACGGGCACGCTGTGCCGGTGATGAAGCTAGGTCAAACAACATCCTCAGCTGATGGTCCTCAATCTTGGATGACAAGTTCCTCTGGCGAGGTGGGGCGTCAAGGATGTCCTGGACACTTACAGCCTCAGATTCCCCAATGATATGCATGGTTGAAGTCATCGATGGACTGCTCCAAATGGTGGTTCTCTCCTAAGGCGATTCCCGACTGACTAATGGAAACGATGAAGCAAGCACTATATAGAATGGTGGTAATAACTGCGAAGACCCAGACCTCCTCTACTATAGGACTCAGCTGTGCCTGGTGCCAAGCAATGTCTGAGACATCCACGCTAGTGCATTCCGTGAAACAGTCAGAGTCAAAAAAGCTTAGAGCTTCTGCCACCAGCGAGGGGGGAGTTGATCTGGCCAGGTGTACCAATTTGCAGAAGCTGCCACAGAAGCGTAGCAACAGATATTAGGCAACCTGGGGGTCTTTGGGACCAATCTGCTGCAACCTGGAAAGCAGGTCACTGATCTTGGAGCGAAGACTTGAGGTGAGTTTTGCACAGAAAATCAGGTCTCCGATTGGAGCCCCCAGAAGCACCAAGTTCTCTGTGTTGGACCCTGCATGCAGTGGAAAGGAATTCAAATTGCATTTACTAAAGAGCTCACATTTTGAATCTTTGATGAACAGGCCTAAGTGAGGTCCCTTTTCTTTAATAATTGCAATCACTGCTTGCCACTGCATTCCCTGTGCTAGCTACTACCCCATCATCCATATACCATTTGTGGTACAACAAATGGGACGCCTCTTCGTCTGAAACTATGGTGGCTACCAATTTATGCAAGACTAAGCAAAAGAAGAGGAGCCCCAATGGGTCCCCTTGATGCACACCTGTCTCGGAGGATATGGTGCCCACATGCTTGGGGTGAAAGAGCATTGGGTGGTCCATATATAGCACCAAGATGCCCATGGCAGTAACTCTGGGAAGTGTGCATGACATTCTTCAAGTAATGCCTGGCGTGAGACAATATTGAAGGCATTCTGGAAGTCTATTTTCAGTGTGACGAAGTCTTCGTCGTCCCAGTGCTTTTCAATACAATCCCTGAGACCATGAACAATTATCTCGGACCCACCTGGGCACGCAACTCCTGTTTGGTACCCCTCAAAATATTCAGCTGCCTTTGCCTTTGTTAGAATGCAAAGACATTTGCTTGTTAACCGTCTCAGTGCTTCGTCCACTGCGATGGGCCGGATATCATGGGGACAATTGGGTATGTCTTTGATGAGAGCAACGAGGCTGCCACCTGCTAAGAATTTGGCAACTTCTACCGGTGCACGCCCGGAAGCCAGGAGACACATTATATACCTCTCTAAGTGAAGGGCGTGCAGATTGGAGTTGGGAGGTGAACTTCTGCAGCATCCAATAAGTGCTATATGCGTAGTCCTGAAGGACCAAATGCAGAGGTTTTAGGAAAAGATCTCAAAACTGAAAGTAGGTCAAAATCCTGAGGAATGATGTTGTTTTCTGTAGCCACGATAGCAGGGGGGACTGGGACGGGACCTTGAGGGTGCTTGCCAAGCAGCTGTTGGAAGGTAGAGTCGTTATTAGCCGCAATGCCAAAGAAGTTAGTACCTGACATGCTTTACCCAAAGAACCTTCCCTAGCTAGTGCGATGGCAGAATTGAGCACGTCGAACTGCTTTGAAGTTTTGGTCTTATTGGACTCACTATATAGATGGTCGCATGTCTCCAAGCGCATGAAACTCGCTTTTTAGCCACAGCTTGCATAATAAAATAATTGAACTGTTCTTATGGTGACGACCTTTTCGGCGAGAAGGCAATAGGACACACTTTGGCAGCATAAAAAGATTTAACCACGCCTCTTCGGTATTTTCACTTCTCTTAAGGCAGCTGAGAGGACCTTAGCAAAGATAGGTCTTGCTTTGGCAGGAATGTGACATATAGTGGCACACTTGAGCTTAAAAACGTCTTCGAATGAAACAAGATCACGGGTAGGGATAGGGTCACTATTCGGCCCGGAGCTACTTGGGAGGTCGACTGAACCCATGCTATTACCACGGTTAGTACACTTTTGCTGGTGGGAATTGGAGTGAGACTTGGCTACAAGCTGGGAGCACTGATTATACATATGAACAAACCATTCTCTTCAAGCCAGCTTGTGGGTACTGATCCTGGGAAAAGACTCTTGGCATGAGCGTTCATGTGGTTGCGCCACATGGAAGGAGCAACAAGTTCCGTGCAACCTTCGACTATGCAAGGCTTCCTCCCTCGGCTAGGACGAGTGGGTGATGGGGGTGTGCTTCGCTGTCCAGATGTCACTGATGTGGGTGAAGAAGGTGACACAGATAGGTGTACATGTGTGGACGTGTGAGGCGGTGAAGAATTAAGAGGTGTTTCCGAGGAAGCTCGAGAGAATGAGGAGCCCAGCGGTACTGCTAAATAGGGCTCGGTTTCATTATCGTCATGCATGTATTGGTAAGAAATCGGACGCTCGCGGGGAGTCAGACTGAAGGAGGTGTGACGATGAAGCTCGGGCAGATTCTGTGGATGCCATGCATATTGTCTGATACCTCCCTCAAGCTTGCATGCGTTAGTGAAGTAACAGGGTATGCCTGGAGGTCTGTCGTCGAGAACCGCGTTACGATTGGTAACGAGAGAGGCGTCAGGGAGTGAGTATGTGGAACCGCGGATGCTAGTGGAGGGTCAAATTCTGATAGGGATGTAAAACCAGGTAAAGCCGCGGCTTTTTCGCCTGTATGACGGACTTGCATGTTGAGGACTGGGTCGACAGATTCTCGCAAGGAGCGGACACCACCTATAGCTATCGAAGCTTCTTGCACGGGGGACATTGGGCATTGGACAGTGGACATTGGGCTCGGAGTTAAAGGCGAAAACTGAAATGACTCTTGAGTACCCTGCATGGTGAGACGACAGGATCCGGACTTGTTTCTGTGCAGCTGCTTTTAGCGGAGCTACAAGACGTGCGGCAGCTGCTAGTACAGGACGTACAGCGGTTCCTTCTAGCTGTAACTAAGACTGCTTTACATATTGTGCAGACCATGAAGCCCGCCTGGTTAATCTTTTCTCGGGATCCCTTTTCAAAAAGTGACCCTGAAGATGCATGTCGCTTGAGGGCATCTTTGGAACCTAGTGAAGACGAACAAGAGTGTAAAGGTATTCGAATCTACTTACCTGCGATGCTTGCAGGTTGTGCGGTAAGCACGATGAGCAGCGCGGGGGGTCGGTCGCACTTTGTGGTTTAGATCCCTTCAGACCGCGCGCCATTTTTATTGATATGATGTTATTTTAATTTTATTTTTATTATGCAAACCACAGCACAAAAACACAATATGTTCTGCTCTATGCTGGTGGTGCTATCCTTGAAAGAATCGCTGTGGCATTTGCACGAACTAGGTGAACATTCAACCGGCCATAAATGTCATTGACCACCACCGACTTGTTATTTTAATACTTTTAACCCTTCATGCTCTCCGCGTTGATAAGTATCGGATGCACGGGGCGCTGAAGACCACAATACAGGTGACCAATGTGTCACCGTTGGCCACTGCCGAGCAGATGAAAGAGCTATTCAGCTACCTTGGAGATATAACAGAGATCAAACTATACCCTGCATGAGGAGTAAGTAGAACTGCTGCTGCGTGGTGCATGCTAACAGCTAATATATATACACTGCTTAAGCACTGTTACCTTCCCCACACCAAAGAGAACATTCCTTCAAAGGTGTGCTTCGTCTGCTTCAAGGATGCAGCCAGCTGCGATACCGCCCTTCACCTTAGCAGCACCATTTTTATCGACAGAGCGCTCGTTGTTGGAAGGTCCAGATACAGCGATATTATTAATAGACTATTATTAATATCGCATTGTATACATGCGCCTTTAGTTCCCATTGTGTACAGTGTTGCTTCAAATAGGCTTTCCAACTGGGTTTCCAATGAACCCCCAAAAGTCAACACAAGAATGCGTGGGAGAACAGTTCCCCTTACATGCAAGCAATGGAAAGCGGCGACACCTGACTTCTCAAAATATGGGATCATTTCCGTGAAAAGGGACCTAAAGCATACATTATAAAATTTCCAGTACGCAGTACGCGCAATAGTAATGCCACGGTTGCGTTGAAATGCATGGCTAATTAAAAATCCAGAACTTTGCAACTCCATGACATAAACTCCGATTCTCGGTGCGTAATAAACATTATGCAGAGGATATTCAGACTTCTAGAATATCAAATCTTGATTAAAAAAACATGCGTTGCATAGGTCACCTTTCGCGGAAACGAACCCAAATATATATATAGATGTAATTCAAGCAATATATCATGTCCAGCAATTCCGCACTTGAATAATTGAATACCCGCGTCACGCGTTATAATATAAATAAATTGAATGGGAAGACTGTGGGAAAATGTCTAACACCAACAGTTCTTGTACGGAAAGGGACGGATTATGATAGTGGTAATAAGAACACATCTTTTGTATGTTTTGGTCTCCGCTGAAATGTGTTCATAGCAAGTTCCATACTCAGTTTTGTGTTAATTCTATACTTTTGTACACGGAGCATGCAATAGTTATGTTTGTTCTATTGTTTTAAAATCAGGCAGACTAAAATTTCAAGTTTACCGTAAGTGCAAAAGTACTTTGACGTTTTTTTAAAAGCAAGAGGTATACAGTACAGTATACAGCAAGAGATATTTTTGATCCATACACAAAAAAGCTCCTGGGGCACTTCTGTGCTAGATCTCGTGCATAAGGGTGTTTAGTTAACTAGTTCATGACGTAAAGCATGACTTACTGCATTACATAATGACCACTACTAATTACTTTTTCTTTGACAATTTTTAGCACTTTTCCTTTCAGTGCAAATGCCATACAATATGGGACAGTTTCCGCGAAAATTGCCCCACGGTTATAATGTTATAAAAATGCATCGCGTTTGAATCGCTATAACTTCCCAACGGATAACGCTATCGAATTCCTATTTTCAATACTTCATACTACACCATTTTACTATGAAGGGTTGAAAATAGGAAGTCGATAGCATTATCCGTTGGGAAGTTATAGCGATTCAAACGCGATGCATTTTTATAACTTTTTAACCGTGGGGCAATTTTCGCGGAAACTGTCCCATATATATATAATTATGATCTCCGATTTTGCTCTATCCACTGATGCAATCGGAATATAGTTTCGACTTAAATGCATAGTTAGTATATTGGAATTTCTCGATGAGTAGAACGATGATATATTTCCCAGTCAAAGGACCTAACTGGGACTCCATTGTATTCGCTAGACACCTCCAACAAATTCAGCGATAGATAAAAACATTTAACCCCTCGCCGTAGTTTCTAATTTAACGTCAGTAAACATATGAATCTATGCTGCACGTTATCCATTCGCCGCGTTCCTGATCACGTATGTAGATGAAATCCTCTGCGATATCGTACAGAAAAAAATCTCATTCCAAAATTGTCCATGAACGCGGAAGTCATCGGATCTTTTATTATATATCCGGCAAAAGAAACGGTCACTGACGTGAGAGCCATGAATGTGTGCTGACTGATAGCAACCACAGGGGGGAAAAAACTGATGCTTTGATTATTCAATTGATTTGTTCTCAGGACTGACGCGCTAAATCGCTGATTGGCTAGTTTCACAGTTAAATCAATTAAAAATCCATTGAACAATCATGCAAAATTATGAAGAAGATCTATCAGTTGATTTTTCGTTCGAATCGATTGGTAACTACATTGTAAGATCAATGTGATTTTATAGACGATTTTCGTAAGGGTAGAATCAAATGCTTGATTCATACGCAAATGATTATTTATGACCACGTGCATAAAATGTACAGCGAGTTGACAAAGAGAAAGAGTCAAAAAAAAGCAAGTTCTGGAGACTTACAAGCGATCCCGTAGCTTGTTCCTCCGCCTATGTAGCCTTTTCAATGCTCAGCAGCCGTTTCTTTTGATAAACTGTGTAGGTCTTGCCCATACATGCACTTGGCTTGATGATTCGCCCGAGGTCTCAGCTATATTGAATCACGTAGCTCTTTTTTAATGTTCAAGGTCATCAGGAGCAATCTCTCCAGTTGGAATAACGTCTTTGAGTTTGACCGCCTTGTCACGAGCAATCTATGCAGAAATTTGCTGCATTGTATGTACGCGGCACAATTTGTAAATCTTATTACTAAAGTTAATCGACTGCGCTTAAGTGCCAACCGCCTTTTTCCTCTCAGCATCTTCTTGATAAGGAGAGTGATGCATAAGTAGTCCTATCGTTAAATACAGTATATGAGTGCATGGAGGATACGAAAGCAGAAGAAAATGAATCATATCTCAACAGTTTGCCCAATTGCTTTGCTTTTGATTTAGAGATGCCATCACGACCGAGCGAATGTGCTAACAACACGTGAAAATTGGTGTGCTGAAATTGGAACATATTTTAGCATGTGTTTATTAATTTATACGCACACAGCTAGCCATGCATGCGCACTGAAGTATTGAGACTGTGGCATTAACCGCGTCTGCTAATGCACTTGTCACTCCCACATCAAGCGAACGGCCTGAACAAGAGAACTGAATTTTCAGCGCTATAGCGAAATCAATTGGAAAATCAACAGAGAAATCATCAATTGATTCATTTTCACCTGGAAAATCAACATTTGAGTATCATTACGCGATTATATTACATGAAGAGTCATAGTTTAATTTTCCAGCGCGTAGTTTCCAACAATCAACAATTTTTCCCTGTGAGCTTCAGCTAGCTGTTTGAAAAAACATTAATCAGCTCAGGTCAGTTTTTATGCTTGCAAGCTCTTCAACAAATTTTCTACAACTTTGTGCAGCACCAAATAAGAAAAATCTTTGCTAGTTCAGTGTGAACCAACAAAGATTCGATATGCATTGTTTTCATGAGCTGACGTGACGAAGACGCCTTAGAAGTACCCATACAAGATATAAAAAGGTGCAGATAGAGGCATTTACCAATCGAGTAAAAAATAAGGGAACGAGGCTGAATTTAAGCGTGCACACGGCCTAAAAGTGATATGATCTATATCCGTTATTTCAGTGTCTAAATAATTACAAATTCTTAATTGCATTCTTTCCGTAGTCCATTGTTTATTCAATTGGTGCTTTGTCATGAAGAGCAGCTTTTCTACTCTCACCCACCTTTGTACGTAGCAAAATTGTTTAATACGACTTCGATCCGGCAGTAACCAATAACTCTATTGATGGATCAATGGTAATTATCTACTGTGTAAGCAGTTACATCAATTACGTTTGAACCCTATTTAACGGTTTCGTACCGACCCGGCTAGTGATACATAATTTATCCAAATAATAACTAGCGCATTCCCTGTAGCTGAGACGAGCGGATGTTTACTCGAGAGTCGGGCATTCGCAGCATTTCAACTACCCATTTAACGGGCTGCCGTGATAACAAGCGTTCTTTATTGATAAATTATCAGCAGTCAAGGGGTTCACAACAATATTCACTACTTAAATAATCATGCAGGTGGAGTTTCGTGGTGGGGGTCACGCTTAGATGCGGACACCGTATACTAGGATGGAGTGTCCGCGGGTCACGAGGGGGAAACCTCTATGTTTGGGAATCCTGTTATCTTCTACCTTCTCAAACACCACTTCATGAGGTTGTCTAGCCCGCCCTCAGTGAGGTAGCTAGACCACTGCCGAAGAAGACTCTGACACATGTCGTTGCTTACACATGTGTAATTTATAACACCGCGTCTGCGAGTCAAATTTGGTGGCAATTGGTCCGCTATGTGATTGTAGCAAATGTTGTAATGAATTACGCGGTTCGATACTCGGAAAGGCAGGTACAAAGTAATGCTACATCAATAAAAGATAACTTACTTGCTTCTGCAGTACAAGTAAACGTTATCTTCCAAACGAATATAATTTCGTACAGGCTCTGTCACTGCTGAAGCTTTAATTGGCGGTGGAGGTGTACCCTGTGTGGTCGTCTTGATTCGTTATTACCGATTAGTTAACTAGTGTGTGGTCGATGATTAATGATCGATCAGTCCCTCGATAGTTGGGCGTAGCCCGACCTTCGCGGAAAATTCCGCCAATACGCGAAGGTCGGGCTACGCCCAACTAGTTCCTCGATACGAGCAAGTGCCGGTGTCATAGGCATTACGGTCCGGGGGACCGTATTCCCCAGGGAAAATAGCCAACAGGGTGCTCTTCCCCTATTTCGTTCCCCTAGCTCAACACTGCACCGACCGCCCTGTCTGACGCGTCCGTCTGTAGGATGAACTACCTACTAAAAGACTGATGAATTAATAAGCACCAACACATAGAATAATGACATAACTGATATTAGGTTGTGCCTTAGGGAATGATAGGTTGTACTCTTTTAATACAGTGTTGCGTTTTTATATATGTACATACATGCACAAGAAATAATATCAATAGAAAATAATAATAATAAAAACTCCATGCACAGCCCTAAGGCAAAGGTCTTGACAGAGATTTATGGGCGGTTGAATATCTCATTAGTGAGGCCAGTAGCTGGGGCAATCCTGTCCAGAAGATGTGTTCCAGGTTAACTTAATCTATTTATACATGCATGTATGCGAATAAGGAATAATTGTTTGCATTTCAGTGAAATTATGTGCTTGCATGGTGCTAAGTTATTTCTTAATTTGTTTATAATACCATAATTATAATGATATATGGAACGTTCTATACGAAATGGGTCTTGTGGATTTTATTTTATAACATAAAATTTAAATCGATATATCTTCCGAAATATTAACGCTATTGGGTTCCTATTTTTATCACAACATACCACACCATTACTATATGTGACAATCCATTTTGGTGTCTTACACATGCGGGGTACCGACGTTACAAGGTCCGATACCCCGTTAGGTTCAAAACGGCCACATCTTCAGGTAGGAGTGTCCAAATAGGTACCCATGTAGAAGGCTATTGATTTGTTCTGTTCATTAATTTTTGCTTTATCCGTTATGGAGATACAAGTGTGCAAACCCGGGCGTTACGCGCCATTAACGTATTACGACTGGCTTCGAGGACAATTACTTCCTGTTCAATAACTGTGTCTCCACCCACCGATATCTCACCGCCCAAAATGTAATAATGAGTGCATTGAACGTCTGGTTCTGTTTTCCCTTCTTGACCATAGCGGACAGAAGATTCGTAAAGCAATAGAAATACGTGGATTCAGCAGCCTTCACAATACGCAACACGTTACGTTTAGTAGTACGCGCACGCGGGCCTGTTGGCTCGGTCAAACTGCTTGGGTGCCACTCAATGCCCATTTATACGTGCACAACGCTATAGCAGCATGAGATGACTAAAGTGCATCTAGTTAATGCAGCAGGGGTTAGCTTAATCTGAAACGCAACCGTTCAGTTTTTTGCGTTCTGCACACGCACAAATAACACCCCCTTATAGCTACATGTATGTACCAGCATGTAGTACTCTCATTGGCCGACTAAAATCCATCAATTGGTGAACCTTTTATATTAGGTTAAATCCGTAGGTCCCTTTCCAGTGTTTTATGGATGATTTGGTCACACACACACACATACACACACACACACACACACACACACACACACACACACACACACACACACACACACACACACACACACACACATTACCAGCTATTTCGGACATCCATAGATGTACATGAGAATGTACCTGCTCCGTTTGATTTTGTATAAGTTTCATAAATATTGTGAATTTTTTTTTTAATGGCTGCAAAAGGTACTGATTTAAGAATTTTAGTACTAAACGTTTGAGGCGATAAATTCAAGAGAAGAGTTAATTACTTTTCGTCATTACGCATGCAGTGTTGTAGTATGAAAGCTTAAGTTATGCCTGCCAATAACCAGCATCTGGGTTTCGTCTGGGTACGAGACTACACATATCATTGATGAACCGAATCGTATCCTCGATTATGACGGATCGTACAGACACGTCGAAGTCGCAGTTTCTGAGGAAATATCGAGAATTGCACGCACACGTATAAGTATAAATAACAAATCTACAATGGCAAAATTACACATGTCCTATTATTAAAAAAATAATGCTATTTTTTATACCTACAGCTGGAGGATTTTCCCACTCTATTTCATCCTGGAGACAAGATACGCATAACATTCAGCTGTGATGGTGCTAAACTGTCAGGAACTATATAGTACAACAAGTAAATAAAAACATTCTCTAGGAGAAAGTTGGTGGTATATAGGATTTGATGGCAATTGGTGGTGTAAAAAGCAAGGAAACAAGGTCTTATCAGAAGGGAAAATGTAATAGTCCTATATTAAGCACATTTCTAGGGCATGTGTTGTTTCTGTGCTAAATATAGGACTATTACATTTTCCCTTCTGATAAGACCTTGTTTCCTTGCTTTTTACACCACCAATTGCCATCAAATCCTATATGCCACCAACTTTCTCCTAGAGAATGTTTTTATTTACTTGTTTCATTGATTTTTTTCTATGTACAACGGGTTGTGTGACATCATGTGTGTGCCATTTGCTAAGACATGTAGAACTATGAACGAAGCTAAGCGATCCGATATCAGAACTAAAGTTTTAGTTAAAGGCGGGATGCGTGTTTGAATCATTCGTGAAATCTTTCCTTGCTGTACTTAGACCAACCATTATCATTAGCGCATTTGGCATAATTATTTAATAACATTAACATTAGTAGTTATACATATATATTGTCCGAATAATGGTTCACATTACGGTCTCGTCCTTCACCGCCTCTTCCACGTCGCCCTCTTCCTTCTCTTACATATCCTCGTTCTCTATCTCTCCCATCTCGTCCTCTTCCACCTCATCCTCTATCTCCTCGTCCTCGTTGTCTGCCATCTCGGCCTCGTCCTGGATGTGGTGAAGGTGGTGTTGGATGCGGCGAAGGTGGTGCTGGACGTGGGGAAGGTGGTGTTGGATGTGGCGAAGGTGGTGCTAGATGTGGGGAAGGTGGTGTTGGATGTGGCGAAGGTGGTGTTGGATGTGGCGAAGGTGGTGCTGGATGTGGCGAAGGTGGTGCTGGATGTGGCGAAGGTGGTGCTGGATGTGGCGAAGGTGGTGCTGGACGTGGCGAAGGTGGTGCTGGACATGGCGAAGGTGGTGCTGGACGTGGCGAAGGGGTGTTGGATGTGGCGAAGGTGGTGCTGGACATGGGGAATGTGGTGTTGGATGTGGCGAAGGTGGTGCTGGATGTGGCAAAGGTGGTGCTGGACATGGCGAAGGTGGTGCTGGATGTGGCGAAGGTGGTGTTGGATGTGGCGAAGGTGGTGCTGGATGTGGCGAAGGTGGTGCTAGATGTGGCGAAGGTGGTGCTGGACGTGGGGAAGGTGGTGCTGGACGTGGCGAAGGTGGTGCTGGACGTGGCAAAGGTGGTGCTGGATGTGGCGAAGGTGGTGTTGGACGTGGGGAAGGTGGTGTGCTGGACGGGGTCCAGCACTGCCATCATCTTCGCCATCTCCCCATCACCACTGCCTTCTAAAATCCGCTCTATTTCCATCACTTCGTCTCTCGTGATGACGTGCTCCATATGCTGCGATGTGAGCATGTGCAGAACTGGTACACACCTTTGTGCTAACCATGGGTGCGTCTTGCAAAAGGCATCATTTAACTGAACTAGTAAAGTGCTATTCTTAAGAATAGCCTTTTCGAGGCCACCCTTATACTCGCTTAGTACGATATCCTTTGGTTCGTACAGAGAGTAGCTACAGTGAAAAAGGAAGTGCGTACATGCAACATTATGTATGTGCTAAACTATATACACCAAGGCTTCAATGCACAGATGATATCAGCAACCACTATATTGTGTCACATTGCACTAGAAAGTTCAAACAATAACTGCATGCATATCATAGGTCTGGAATGGAACTAAAGTCTCTTCCAACATTACATAACGACACTGACAAAAGGCAACGCTGACGCAACGTTTCAGCTAATGTCATATGCAAACTAAGCTTAATATCTAAGGTAAGAGAAGGTTACTACATTTACATACCTTTGAATAACTTTGTCGGTAGTACTTTTTCGATGGCCTCGTTGGTTTTGCACGGTACGTCGGTACTACGCTTAGCCTTCCCGTACCGCACTCTCTTCGCCAAGCGAGAACATTCAGGACTCTCCCAATAACGTTTCCTTTAGCGGACCGTTTCTTTTCTGGGTCTGCTTTATAACGTTCGCGTTCAGCGGTCTGTTTCATTTCTGGGTCTGCTTGATACCGCTCGCGTTCAGCGGTCTGTTTCTTTTCTGGCTCTGCTTGATAGCTTTCGCGTTTAGCTAATGACCGTTTCTTTTCTGGGTCTGCATGATACCGCTCGCGTTCAGCGTCTGTTTCTTTCTGGTTCTGCTTGATACCGCTCGCGTTCAGCGGTCCGTTTCTTTTCTTGGTCTGCTTTGTAGGATGCCCGTGCCGATTCTAAAACATCGTCTCGAACTTCAAGGTATTTCGCACGTCGTTTCGCTCGTTTCTTTTTCTATGGTGTGGAATCCGTGCCAAAAATAGAAATTTTTTATGAGGGGGAAATTTTTCGTGACATACCTCGTTAATCGTGCCAAAATTACCTCGCGGAACTCATGAGGGTGAAATTTTTTATGAGGTACCTCGCGGGACTCGTGAGGGTGAAATTTTTTATGAGGTACCTCGCGGAACTCGTGAGGGTGAAATTTTTTATGAGGTACCTCGCGGAACTCGTGAGGGTGAAATTTTTTATGAGGTACCTCGCGGAACTCGTGAGGGTGAAATTTTTTATGAGGTACCTCGCGGAACTCGTGAGGGTGAAATTTTTTATGAGGTACCTCGCGGAACTCGTGAGGGTGAAATTTTTTATGAGGTACCTCGCGGAACTCGTGAGGGTGAAATTTTTTATGAGGTACCTCGCGGAACTCGTGAGGGTGAAAATTTTCATGACGTACCTCGCGGAACTCGTGAGGGTGAAATTTTTCATGACGTACCTCGCGGAACTCGTGAGAGTGAAATGTTTCATGACCTACCTCGCGGAACTCGTGAGGGTGAACCGCAGAACTTTTAACGGTAAAATTATTTCTGACGGAATATATTTTCATCACGGTTAATTTAGTTTGCATGACGTAATCTCAGAACTACTTGTAATCACGCAATTTAAACAACTGACAGTAACTTTGTGTGCAAATCAAGCATTCTAAACCTATCATAAAATGACAGAGTACAGTCACTGGGAAACATAGTGCAGAACTTCTAAATAAATGTCAATTCCATAATTATGACTCGTAGCCATTGGGTCTATCATTAAACACAGGTCTTCAAATTCATCCTCTGTAATGCTTGTTGAAATCGTCGGTACACTGACATCTCCATCTTCCTCCACCTCTGGCAGAGGACCTTCATAATCTATGCCATATAACTGAAAGACAACATTTGTGCACCATTAAAAAATGAATGGTAGGTTAGAGAATATCTTAATATTTATTATACAATACATAAATATAGAAACACCATACGATATATAAATGTCAATAAGTTTCAAATGTATTAAAAAATAAATACATGTATAATCACAAAGTAGAAATGAATCTTGAATGAATGTCACAGTGTATTGGGACACTGCCCTCACATATTGCTAGGGCTGCTTTCCTACCATCCAATTAGCATACATATGGTGAGGTGGCTAAGGCGTATGTCATTAGGGGTGCTAAAAAAGTGAGGCTGATGCATAGGTGTTTACTGAGCACTAGAATGTAATTTTATTGGAATGTGAAATACCAAGATTAACTTAGAATGTTAAATACTGAACAAATAGCTCTCACTGCTTGACAGGCAAATTGTTTTGTACACATTATACATTATGTCTGTATTACTTGACAGCTTCTGTATTATGAGCAAGCACCAGCTGAACAATGCAACTTTTATTACCTCTTAAACAGCTATTACAGCATTACCTCATCAACATTGCTGACATCTTCATTTGCCTGTAAAATCCCTTCCATCCACAGCTGCAGAGGGCTTAAGTTGTCTGCTGTACGAATAGAGTGGTTTATCCATGCCCCTGTCCACTGTTCAAGATGGTTATTGATGCGTGGAATATAAACAAAATGGAGGCAGAAGAGGTGAGTCTCATCATCTGGATCCAACACACCTATTGCCTCCATGTACAAGAAAAGGTCATGATAGAATTTTATTACACCAACATAAACATCTCTCCACAACCGTTCTATACGTTGGTTGTGAACACTTTTGCCAACTAGCATTGACCCCCTATTTGGTCCTCGCTGAGGATGGGTCAACATGAACCAAGCAACAGCAGTATTCTCTCTGCCCTGGTCTGATCGAACACGTCGTGGTAACCCATAATGTTCTATAGCACTAATGAACAGGTTCAGCACTGTCTGTGACTCATTGTTGGAACTGCAACTGAGAAAAACAGGTATTCGGCTATATCCATCAATGCCACCATGAATAACCAATCGCCACCTATATGTATGCATTTCATAGGTATAAAAACAAATTGAGATTAGTTTTGTGTATATATATTTACTGTACATAGTTATTAAACGATAATTAGGTAAACAACTTCAGTTTGAATAACGTTTACTGAACTCGCTTCTAAAGACTCCTTTTATCTCAATTTTTGATGAAGCATTGATAATCTAGAGCAACCTAAATCAGAATGATCAGCTAGCGTTCCAAAACATTTATATTGTATAATTCTCTTCTTTAATTACTGCAAAGCGCAAAGCACCTTCAGAAATGCAGAAAGTGGGATTAATATAAAAACCAGTACTGAAAACCCTTATGTACATGTGCATACATCTAGGAACTGTAAGGTTGTAAAATAAATTTAACAATGTTTCTTCAGAGCAGTGATCAGAAAATGTTCTTCAAACTGATACAGTCATATATTATGGCATGTACAAACCTAAAAAGGGTGGAGTACATTACATGTATGCATACACACAATAGTGGTTATAGATTATACTCAATAAGAATTATTCATGCCTCTAGATTAATAGATACCAAACGACAATACATGTTAAGACATTTTTAATCAATTCTATCACAATAATACCTTATTAATTTATGGTTACCATCAATATGCCACAAAGCAAGTGGGGAACGGACAGAATAAACACGCCTAACAATTGTTTCATTCCACCTGACAGCAAGACTGGCAGGTGAAATGCGGTGAAGGCTATCCCTGATTCTCAGTTGCTGCACATGAATATTAAGATGCCGCAAGTGGCCTGCCATCATACGATATCCAGAGTTTGGAAATTGTTGAAATACATTCCTTACAACTTCATCAAGCTGTGCATCTGATAATGTACAATACAAATCTGAAACATACAACCCAGCATCTTTCATCCTACGTCTGATTGTGCGCACTGAAACACCAAAGAGCCTTGCAATATGTGGAACCTTAAAATGCAATTGCAACATATCGGCAAGCTGACTGGTATTAAGTAAAAATTTTGGTCTCCCTCTATCTCCAGTTCTCATCACCGCAACATGGATTGTAGCATTTTCAGCATCGCTATCAGCAGCAGCTAACATAACTAGCCCTTCAGCAACTAAATCAGCAACAGTATGTGCACCAGCAGCAATCAGGCACCTAAAATTAGATGGATACATTTATTAAAATGAAAGTAAAATCGTGACACCTTCTGGCAACTAAAATCCATCAAATTCGAACTTAAAAAAATAAAAGTCAGATCCATTTGCCAAGGGCTATAGCTTACTTGACAAAACATACTGCACTTACTCATACACTGACTCCCTCACCCATGCCCTGCCGCCACTCCCTCAATCAATCCATCGTTAGTTGAGTGACATCATTCATTTAGTGACCCCATTGATTCACAATAGTGATTATATTACTTCTAATGTTGAATAAATTACTAAGTAATTCAAATGACTCAACCAGGAAATATGTTGTTCAACGATATGCGCAAAACTTAAGGATTGAAATAATTAAATAGAGCAAGAACATGCTAGCTCGCATGGAGCTAGAGCAAGATATTTTACCATAGAGAAATGGTGTAGTACAGAGTGCTGAAAATAGTATTATAATATATAAGCAATTTTCCATGGAACACTTTGTATCTGAGAATCACTATAACATCTAAATAGTAAATGCTATAGACTTTATAATACAATATTTCTTCTATATGGATATGGTTAACACTTCAACTGTGACATTTAATTATTCATAACTAATTTAATTGCCAATGTTTTTTGAAATTATAACTGTGTGAATTGCCTTGTTTCTAGAGCGACACATCTGATGTTGCCTAACTTAGCAATGTAGGTTACCAATGCTTATTTCAAGTTGATTGGCATGTTTAAAGTCCATCTGCACCATTGTAACAAACCTTCAATCATCAAATGTGCATTGTATGACACAGGCAAGCGTACATCCGGAGTTATTCCATAACAGTGAGCGTATTTCCTGCATTTTTGTAATCTTGAGTAGTGTACTTGAGTACTATGCAGCTAATCATCCCGCTTTCAACGTGGCAATAACACTGACATCACTTTGTCGGTTTTTTGTAGCACGGATTCGGAGGTTTGAAACGAGCTTTCCGTAGCGCTTCCCATTTCGAAGATGGGCGACAACGAAGTTAACATCACATTTCAATCTGTAACTATCGTGGCAGCTATAATTACCACGTAAGTGTGTTTTTTGTTAGCTAATCCTGCTTTTCAACTGAAGTCACCATTTGCACTACGCAATTGTTTGGCAACTAAAGTCGTCCACCGCATTTCAAGGGTTAAAGAAACTTGACGTTTTGAACTAGTATTTCAACTTCATGGGGATTGAAATCCACTTTTCTGCAGGAATATTCAAATCACTTCAAATCTGGTAGAGGAGTCCAGTACCTAATGATTGTCCTTCATTGATTTAATAAATGATGTGCATCTTTTCCTTTTTGATCAAGGACTACTTATTATTACATGGACTGGAAGCTGGAACCTGCCCGTAATAAGAAACTGGTCTGTCCATACCAGTGTAGCGGATAACAGACATCGGACATTTCCTATCAATTTTGTAACTTGTCCAGGCGATTTTGTGCATGCTCAGTAATGATGTCCGCACCAATAATGAAGCAAGCAGCTGATTCTCCTCTGGTCCATCGTCTAAGAACCATCTTAGTTGTTAAAAATATGGATCCTAATCAAGGTAGTGAACAACATTTCTACTTGTTAGTGCACCATTTTGAGCATAGGTATAACTCTTTCACGGGAAACAGAGCAATATTGCGCCGCAGGTGCTATACTAAAGCCACTCTGTTTATCTAAACAGTTAACACTTTGTAGTCTACAACATATTGATCAGTTGTTTCCTGGTCAGATAGTGCAAGTTGTTTGCTAACCATTTACCTGCAACGCACAATGCTTATTTTGCACTACATGTGTACAGTAATATAATTGGCTTTGCCACGAAAGAGTTAACAAACTGCATTTATCAAACTTTTTTTGAAGGACCACGTGACAACTGAAATGCACAAGCAACGAGCCTTCCACAGGACGCCAAATGTTCAGACACCAATTGGCATCTGACCATTAATCCAAACATGGCAGACATCAATTGGCGTTTGCCACGTTTTGATTAAATTAATGCTAGATGCCAATTGATGTCTTCCACTTCCAATCGGCTATTATGCATGTGTTCATTCTTCTTTGCACTATTCATTTATATGCAGCACAGATTGTTTGCAATGCTCTATGACCATGTCCGACCAATTTCTTACCATGTTGGGCCAAATACTGTAATGGACTGACATTGTGTCAGGCCAATTTTGGAATGTTACGGCAAATAATAAATAATTAATAGACAGCGACACAAATTCTGAGTCAATCAAATAATTAATAGGTTTGATACACTCCAATGACATACAGTAGCCCCTAAAAGTTATGCAAGCCCCAAACATTCCATCAGAATGTCCCATAATGATTTATAATAGTCTGCCCAATATGTGGAGAAAAGTTATACTGGTTCAGGTTGGTGCTCTGATCAATCAGAATCAAGAGCTTGTGTGACAAAATTTTACTTTCCAATAGCATTCTGAACTAGAAAAGCAGAGCCTATCTCATACATTTAGGTCTATATGGGTATGAGACAACCTACAGTAGCGGTCACAAAAAAGTTTACGTTTTTTATTATGCCGTTGGCGTCGCACGGTTATAACGTTACCGTTCATGGCCGTTCCGTTACTGTGACGTTTAAAATAACTTATGTCACTATGTGACAACGAACTCCGTGCATTTTAACGCCTATCAATAAACGCCATTTTGTACACGGTTAAAGACCGCTGTGCCATTTTAAAGCCATATTACACGGCTGTTAGCCACGTGCGCAGTCAGAGCAATAGAAAATGGTGTTCTCCACGTATAAGAAGGTTTGGATAGTTTTCTTTCATCGGAAGGGTCTGAAGACACCAGAGATTGGAAAATGCCTATTTCAAGAAGGAATGATGGCTTCGATTCACGAATTCATAAAGCGTTTTGAGTCGGTAACAAGGAAGTGGGCGATTATCCAAAGTGATGGAAGTGGTAAAAGCTATCGTCGATGACCAGATGAAGGCGGATGACGAGACAACGGTATTTAATTAACACACCATTAAGTGTAACGGCGTTACGTGACAAATGTGATAAGTGAGTGAGAAATAATAGCGTTACTGTGCCATACCGTTAGACCAACGTGCCGTTTATTTCTAACGACCGTGCGACGGCAACGGCATAATAAAAAACGTAAACTTTTTTGTGACCACTACTGTAGGTATGGTGAAAAAATGTTAGGCAATCTTTTTCCCTGGCATTTAATATAAATGCTATGCACAAATATTACATGTAATGTACATGTATGTGTTGTATCCTGTGACACTTCTCCTTCTAAACTACATCGTTCAGCTGTTAAACTAAGGCAGTGGTTCAGTACAATCAAACAGCTTTGCTAACAATGTGAATACTGGTAGTTAAAAGCAGCAACCAATGTACTGTAAAAACCAGACCTTCGAAAAACATACATGCATGTCAAGTACATTGTTAAAATCTGTCATATTCATATATGTACATGTAGCCACAAAAACAATACTGTAAGACAATAGTTTATTGGTATCAGGTGCGCATAGTGACAACATGAGCAAGCAGCATTATGACTGCAAGGGCAATAAGAAATGAAAGTAACTGCATGTGATGCTGGTATAATGAACCACGAGAAGTTTAGCATGTGTTACTTACAATATAGTATGAAAAACTCACTGCAGCTACAATAAAAATAAAAATGTGCATGCACATGTGTACCTGTAAAGCAGTTCACACTGTAGGATGATTGCATCATGGGTATGACATGGTTCGTTCTGTAAAAATAGTTGTTGTATCACCCGACATGTTCTCAGTGTGATAGTACGCAATGCAGATTCTGGTGTTGACATCTACAGTAGACGAAGATCATAATACTTACGCTACATGAAGGCAAATTATGCATTATTAACCTTAAAATAAACAAATTAAGATAATTATCCAATAACAGAATTTGGTACATAATAGCTTATGACAGCAATGGAGGATAGAAACACAGATTTTCATATTTCATATAATCAGCACATGTACACGGAGTTTTGAATGTAACTTAACACCTTGTCCATGAAATTAGACGACTTTTTTCGTCGAACTCAATATTCAGAAAATTAGTCTCATTGATTCCATTTGCTATATAAAATATATCATTAGAAAGCTAATCTGTCGCTGAGCTGTCACGAGCAATTCCTAAGTTTGTATCTATTTCCAGTAATAAGCCATACTGTTCTATAGTGGAATCGTTCCCGTTTTTAGTTGCGGTAAAACATTGCGTAGAACACTTTTATCCTAGGCCATTGTATTTGAATCTGGCTTGCCCACGAGACTTCATTTTGCATAAACAAAGGACCCAGGTAGTATCAAGCTCGTACTTAGCCACTTTCTGTGATAACTTGCAGCTGTAGTGTGAACGTCGGTCCCCGGACCATCGCTTTAGTCTCGTTCCCAGACAACATGACGCAATGTTTCTTGCGAAATGTATACAGACTAGTGTCTGGGAATGAGACTAATCACACAATGCGCACATATACTACTCGTTCGGTATGCCACTTTCGTGCTATGATAAACACAGAAAGCCAGTGTGTGACAAGTGCAATGCAGGTTACTATTGCACCAAGTGTTGTAAATGCCAAAATCGCAAGCTCGGTCGACCGAGAAAAGCATCCATAGAGCAGCCTGAACCATGCAGCCGTAAGGTCTAAGTTATGCATGGAGACACCGTGACTGTCCATCAAGAAGTCCCTCCCGTTGCCATGATGGACTTCTCTATCACTGCTTGGTGCTATTGACCAAACTGCAAGCATGTTTTTAGATTATGATGACACACCCCCATATGCAACGTTTGAGCTGAACTATTTTGCTGGTTCGGCCCACACGAAGAAAAACATGCACCCCGAACACCCCGCAAAGGTAAAAAGTGTAATCTATGAATGGCTGGAGAGCAGGAGAAAACAAAGAACTCGGCAAAGTAAAGATCTCAGCTGCTGGTGTCTATGACAGATAGCAATTGTAGAAGACCATTAGACTTAGTAAGCTGCCACTTTCAGGAAAAAACTTGCAGTGTAGAAAAGTATTGGCAGCAAACCACAGGCGTCATCTGCTGGTAGTTACAAGCGCGGAAGACCTTTGAGTAATGCAGGTGTTTCTGGGAGGAAGAAGGCTAAGGTGTGTTTCAGTGATTGTAATATGCAGAAAGACCTATCAAAGTGGAATAAACAAGAGCTACAGGCCTACTTAATCCACTACAATCTGAAGAAAAGTGGCAACAAACCTGATCTCTTACTTCGTATAAGACAACGAATGGATACAGACTGATACTGATATTATGCATACTTATTTGGGCGTACACGTATATGTAGTTGATGCAATAATCGCTAACGTACGTAAGTCTGAGTACGAGCGAAGAGCTGCCACTAGTTGGGTTGCCATACATACATGGTAGGTATGAAATACATGCAATAACACATATACACTGCATATACATGTATTAACCTTTAATCTGCGTGAAACGATCCTGAATTCAGGATCGGTAAAATCCTGAATTCAGGATGGTGAGTTCTGCCGTTTATAACAACCATTGCAGTGAAAATTAAAATCATTAAAACATAAAAGCTGTTTGTTTCAACAATGGTGCACACATTCTATAGCATGGAATAATTTTTATCATCTAGAAAGCTGCCCAAACTTCAAGGATGCATAAGCACGTTCGTTGCTCCCGCGTACGTAAATTAAATGATTAGCAATTTATAGTTTGTAATGCTTACAAAGAGCATTGAACATATCAATTTTACTCCTTTTCACTACTTATTGGTGGTAGCACCTCCAGACTCTTGGTAGAAGTTGTATTTTTATGAAACTTGTACACAAAATAATAGAAAAGCGTAACTTATTATCACTGTCCGAGCATCCGTCCCTTCTTTTTATGTCCCAACAGTACTGGTGACAGCATTTCTACCTATGCCAGGCATTTCTACATCGCTCTCAATGACAGAAATGCTTTTTTATTTTTATTTTGCAGAGGCTAACCATCGTACCACCCGCTCTGACTCGCTTTGCTTAGTCCGCCTTGAGTTAATTCGATGCTCGTACCTCCTGTGTCCCATATTGTTTACTTTGCTTATATGGCTCTCCTTACAGATCTTAGTAACAGTTTCTATCTTGAAAGTAAGCTTCCTGCTCTTTCCTCAACCTTATACCCGACTTTGATGGTAACCGCGGAGAACGAAAAAGTAAACTAAGCCTAAACATTGTTTGATTTGAATGACGAAAATGGATAGCGCTGTTTAGATGAAAGCCTACAGAAGCTAAATATCAACAAAAAAATCAGCATTACCGTTCGAATTTATGTCGATACGAGCGGCGTAAAGTCATCCTTAATTCAGGATTTCCATCCTGAATTAAGGATGAAATTAGATTAAAGGTTAAAGAACAACATGACAAAAGCATCAAACACTACACGTTTATGCCAAATGTATGACACAACCACACACACCCTCACTAACACATACCTCACACACTCATACACACACACACAAAGGCTAGACTCAACACCAAAATACCCACTAGTCTGGCCACCATCAGCTACTAAGCTTTCAAAACATACACCTCAAAGATGAGCATCACATGGGAGCAACCACTCCCAATAATAATTTGAGGTTTCATTAGGAAATTCAAACTGATATAATTATGTAAAGTCTAAGCAACCTGTCCTAGACATATGGAACGTTCTATACGAAAATGGGTCTTGTGGATTTTATTTTATAACATAAAATTTAAATCGATATATGGGACAGTTCACGAGAAAATTGCACCACTCATATATTATAAAAATGTTATAAAAATGCATCACGTTTGCATCGCTATAACTTCCCAACGATTAACGCTATCGACATCCTATTTTCACCACTTCATACTACACCATTTCTCTACAGTAAAATGCATTTTGGAGTCTTGGACTATATCCGTGCCGACGTTCCTACGTGCGATACCCCCTGGGGTTCAAAACTACCATATCTTCGTGTAGGAGCGGTCAAATCGCTTCAAATTCGGTATGTTGGTAGAGAGGTCCTATACCTATCGATTTGTTCTGTTTGTTAATTTATCTGTTACGGAGATATAGTTGAATAAACTACGTGCACGTTTTCCAGCTTGATTCGCGCCAATGTAATAATCCCCGCCTCCCCATACATTGAGCGGAGCGCATTTTGCCCAAATCATTGGCGCGAAACGAGCGCGAAAATGTGCACGTAGTTTGTTCAACAGTATCTCCGTAACGGATTGCATAAAAATTAACGAACAGAACAAATAGATAGATATAGGACCTCTCCACCTACAAACCGAATTTGAAGCGATTTGATTACTCCTACACGAAGATATGGTAGTTTTGAACCCCAGGGGGTATCGCATGTAGGAATGTCGGCACGGATATAGTCCAAGACTCCAAAATGCATTTTACTGTAGAGAAATGGTGTAGTATGAAGTGGTGAAAATAGGATGTCGATAGCATTAATCGTTGGGAAGTTATAGCGATGCAAACGTGATGCATTTTTATAACATTTTTATAATATATGAGTGGTGCAATTTTCTCGTGAACTGTCCCATATCTTCCGAAATATTAACGCTATCAGGTTCCTATTTTTAACACAACATACCACACCATTACTATATGTGAAAATCCATTGTGGTGTCTTACACATGCGGGGTACCGACGTTTCAAGGTCCGATACTCCGTAGGGTTCAAAACAGCCACATCTTCAGGTAGGAGTGTCCAAATCGGTTCGAAATAGGTACCTACGTAGAAAGGTCCCACCGTTATTGATTTGTTCTGTTCGTTAATGTTTGCTTTATCCGTTATGGAGATACAAGTGTGCAAAGAAATTGCACATTTCCCGGGCGTTACGCGCCATTAACGTATTACGAGGACGTCCTCGAAGCCAGTCGTAATACGTTAATGGCGCGTAACGCCCGGGAAATATGCAATTTCTTTGCACACTTGTATCTCCATAACGGATAAAGCAAAAATTAACGAACAGAACAAATCAATAGCGGTAGGACCCTTCTACATGGGTACCTATTTCGAACCGATTTGGACACTCCTACCTGAAGATGTGGCCGTTTTGAACCCTACGGGGTATCGGACCTTGAAACGTCGGTACCCCGCATGTGTAAGACACCAAAATGGATCTTCACATATAGTAATAGTGTGGAATCCTGTGTTACAAATAACAACCCTATAGCGTCAATATTTCTGAAGATATATCGATTTAACTTTTATGTTATAAAATAAAATCCACAAGACCCATTTTTGTATAGAACATTTCATATGTACATATATAAAACACACAAACATACACACACACACACCAACATCACAGGGTAGCTTGTCTGCAAAAGTGGTATGTTGCTGTCTGCCCACACTGCAAACAAAGCAAAACATACATTCTACCACAAACATACATTGTATACCACACACACACCACACACTCACAAGCTTACACAGAATAACACACACACAGACAGACAACACACACACACACACACACACACACACACACACACACACACACACACACACACACACACACACACACACACACACACACACACACACACACACACACAGGCTAGACTCAATGCTCTTCAATACCAGAATACTGGCCAATATCAGCTACCAAGAGTTAAACACACAGACCTCAATGATAAGCATCACATGGGAGCAACAACACCCCTTTAGGGCCCAACTATAATTTGAGGTTTCATCAGCAACTTCAAAGGGATATTATTATGAAAAATCTAAGTCACCTGTCATTAGACACATGTACCTATATCACACACACACACACACATACACACACACACACACACACACACACACACACAGACATAGGCTAGACTCAATGCTCTTCAATACCAGAATACTGACCAAAATCAGCTACCTAGCTTTAAACACACAGATCTCAATGATAAGCATCACATGGGAACAACCACACCCCTTTAGGGCCCAACAATTTGTAATTTTTTTCGACCCTCAGCAACTTCAAAGGGATATCATTATAAAAAATGTAAGTCACCTTTTTATAGACACATGTACCTATATCACACACACACACACACACACACACACACACACACACACACACACACACACACACACACACACACACACACACACACACACACACACACACACAGGCTAGACTCAATGCTCTTCAATACCAGAATACTGGCCAATATCAGCTACCAAGAGTTAAACACACAGACCTCAATGATAAGCATCACATGGGAGCAACAAC
>JABACO010000011.1:984557-1057057 GCA_013339895.1 Ephydatia muelleri | reverse complement strand
TACAGTAGTAGGAAAGGACTCATTACGACGGACGGCTAATATCTGTTGCTATACGCTGTTCAACCACTCGCGTTCACCAATCTGATAGCATCATTGTGGTGGTAGCATTTCACTCTTACAACTCGACAGATGATAGAATATCGTGATGACTCGCTGCTTTAAAGCAGTTTTCAACAAGCTAGGTACGTACATGTATTTACTATGCAAGTATAAAAACCTCACTGTACTTTCCTCAGATCCAAATCGTTTAATTTTGTTACAATCAGATATTCCAGCTTCACCCTTAGTGGCAATGCGCTTACTTTATACTTGGTACACATACCTTGGTACTTGATGTCAGAATTGCGACCATCAACCACGCTTTGTCGTTATGATTTCTAACAAACGCGCTTATAGATGAAAGCGCATGCGCAACAATAAATGAATAAAAACCGTAGACTTTTGTTCAAGAGCAGTATTAAAGCCGATTATGGAAGGAATAAGCAGTAGTGATCGAGCTAGAAAGCTGTTTGAAAGAGTTGTGGATATTGTAACCAATGACTTCGTGCAAGAACGTCCAAACTCTCTGCGTACGCCTCACCGCGATACGAGTGCTTCGCAGATTGGAGTTTCTGGTAGTAGTAGCGAGAATAGCCGCCTTTCCGCCAGGATTAACAGCGCTACTCCGGAATATAGCCGCCTATTTGGTTTTCAAAGCAAGCGCAAAGATAGTAAAAAGGACCAAAAAAGAAGGTCCTAAAGGAGGTATGACTCTTTACGGTAGTATTTTTTCATGCATTCTCCTGAATTTTTTTTTAGCTTGAAGATGCATCAAGTGTTTCAGAGTTCCAAGGTCTGCTAGATAATCCAGTTCTATCACACCGTATCCAGCTTGGGATTGATAAGCCATCAACGCACTATCATCTGACTGATAAGTCTCATATTCTTAGAATATTGTGCATACATCAAACCATATTGTCGAGCAAGGGTCAAATAGACCAGATGATGGAGGGACTGAATGAACATGGTCTACTATCATTGATGAAGAAATACCCTGAGTGTGCACGTGTGATGCTATCAAATGCTACAGAAGTGTTAACAGCTGCAGCTATGATTGATTTATTTCAGGTTGAGTACTCGTCCTGTGGGTCGAACAATCGCCAAAAGGAAGAGGCCAGTATCATAATGTTCTATGACTATCTCCAGGATATTGAGGGTAAAACAATTATTTCTGTGTGAATTATACTTATTTATCTCAATTGTACAGATGGAAAAGTCTTTCTCAGCACTGAACCTACAAAGGTGCAAATGGCTTTGGAGAAAGTGTTGCAGTTCACTACTGGATCCAGAAGTATTCCTCCTTTGGGGTTTGATTCTTCTCCCACCATTAACTTCTGCCATGATCCAGCAGTGACACTTCCTACGTCCAACACCTGCTCAATGTCCATAACTTTGCCTACTGCAATCATTAATGTGGACACCTTCTCCTCCAGGATGACCTATGGGATTGGCAACAGTCTAGGCTGCTTAGGACATGTTTGACCCTTTTCCTTGAACACCGTTCAGTTGCCATCTGCATGTTACCTTGTTTCAAGTTCACACTTTTTGCCCATGTTTCTCACATATTGCACTGCAAGCTTCAACCGCTTCATTATACACATGTTATCAGTTTTGTATATGTCTCTATTTTGCATTTGTCTTGATGTCTTCTATCCTACCACATACACTACCACGTACATTCCAGCTATATCAGCGTTAGTCTGGAAATCTAGGATCTGCTGCGTTCGTGCATAAGTTTACTAAAGCTTTTCTTTTTGATGATATCATATGTATTTTGATATTCATATCACGAAAGCTTAGTCCACGTAAATCTAATCATGACTACATCATTCCCTACTTTCTTGCATGCAGGTCCGCAGACTAACAGATCTGTAGTGTAGCACAGATTGGAGGAATGATGTCAGACACCTCAATAAGTTGGCTAGTCTCAACCTCCTGGTTTGGGTTTTCAAGGTCTAAACCTTTGCCACCCGATCCGTGTAAGCGCAGTTGTTCAACCTCCAGAACCTGTGCTGTTGCGTCGATTATGCAAACCCCTGGCTATTCTAGTAAAGAATTTATATGTATGTGCATGTGTGTTTTCTGCTGCATGTGTGTTTTTTGCTGCATGCATGTGTGGGTTTTGCTGCATGCTTGTAGGTTGTAATCAGATTTGGAGTGTCAAAAGAAGTGCGAAGCTATTATATTCAACATCAATGTCTATGGACTGCGGGTGTATACCTCAGGGTTGGAAACAGGCAATTGTTTGTCCCATTTTCAAAAAAGGTTCCCGTAAATCACCTAGCAATTTTCGTCCGGTTTCTCTTACCAGTGTTTGTTGCAAAGTAATGGAGTCTATTGTCAATGGTACTCTTTCTTCGTTCTAACAGCCTTATCTCCAATGATCAGTTTGGCTTTCTTGCCAGGCGTTCTACTTGTACCCAATTACTAATCACACGTAATGAATGGACTCTCCTTACTGATATTCGTTCTAAAATTGATTCTGCATGTGTATATAGACTTTGCTAAAGCCTTTGATTCTATCTCTCATAGAAAGCTGCTATATAAGGTAGAGTGCTATGGGTTTACTCCCCTCTTGGTGAGGTGGTTATCTTCATTTCTTATGAATCGTTCTCAGCAAGTCTATATTGGTCAGTCTTTATCTTCTTCCTTACCTGTTACCAGTGGTGTTCCTCAGGGATCAGTGCTTGGACCTCTATTATTCCTCATTTATATCAATGACCTTCCTGATTGTTTAGTGCCACCAGTTCAAGCTAAAATATTTGCAGATGATACCAAACTCTATGCTACTCACTCTTCTGATTCATCCTCACCTTTGTCTCTGTCTTTGTCGAGCTTTTCAGAAGTGCAGTGTAATATCCTTCGGACATAACTCTGCAAGCAATTCTTACTCCCTGGGTGGTGTACTGCTAAATAGGGTTTTTGATATTTGTGACTTAGGTGTTTTTATTACATCTGATTTTAAACCCAGCTTGCATTGTTCATCTATTGCTGCAAAGGCCTTCCAAAGGTGTTCCCTTCTACTTAAAGGTCTTCAAACGCTAAATATCTCAACGCTTTGTAGAGTATTCATTTCATATGTGAGACCAATTCTCGAATACAATACTCCAGTGTGGAATCCGTGGCTCATACAAGACATTAAATGTGTTCAAAGAGTTCAACGCTGAGCTCTTTTTGTACGAGTAAAGCTGCCTACTATGAGCTATACTGATCGTCTTGCTAATTTAGGTCTTCATTCATTGGAGTATCGTAGAGTGTGTTTTGTGTTTCAAGATTGTGAAAAACCTTGTAGATCTTGATACATCAGCTTTCTTTCGTATCAATCTGTCACCATACAGTACAAGAGGGAACTCAATCAAACTTAGTCCTTTGTCATCACCCCTCACCATAATTTTCGCTCAAACTTTTTCTCAATCAGAGTTATACACACTTGGAATTCATTACCAGACTCAGTGGTTACAGCATCCTCCGAAAACATATTTAGGTCTAAACTCAGCAACGTAGACTTGTCTCCATTTTGTAAGTGTTACCCATTTTAGGACCGGCAGTATATTAGTGCATACTCATTTATGCCATTACTTGCCATTGTGTGATATATGTCATTATTATTATTATTATTATTGTTATTGTTGAGGAAGTGATGTTCGTAATAAAATAACAACATTACAGGGAATACACAAAAGTATTTTTTAATAATAATAATTATTATTATTGGAGGATGGAATTTGTTTGTTATTATTACAAAAATAATAACACAGTACATAAACATTAAACAAACAAATTACACATACAATCGGATCTTGCTCTACGACAGTGGGATAATTCTAGACAGGATGGCTGTAGCATTGGCACGAACTAGATGGACATTAAGCCGGCCATAAATGTCATTCAGCACAACTGACTTGGACTTGCATGTAGAGGTGGCGAGTCTGGAGGCGATTGATGAAATGATAGAAGAGGTCTCATCGCCCCAAGCTCCATACGATTCTGCCACCATGGGGACACATACCCATCCAAGTTCCGAACATTTGGGATCATTAGCTTGATGTTTCCTCGCCTCTGTGACCTGAGCAGCAGACTTGGCCAAAACTCCCGCTTCCAAAAGGGTTAAAGGGTTTAGCGGAGAAGTGATGGAGACATCTAGTGCTGCTGGTTTGCCTAAGAACCAATTGGATAGTAAGATATCAGCTGGGCGAGTCTTATTGTGGTCATGGGTGAGATTGTTGCCCACTTCCACCTGAACACCTATGTGTGCACGCCGACAGGTCTCCACCAGGATATCTCTGATCTTGTTGTGGCGGGAGACCACATCTCCACCATATTTGCAGGTGACTGCATGGTGGCCAAGGTGATCAAGTACACCGGGGCACAGGGTACACTGAGAGCCCTCTGAAGTATCGAGGCCAAGCCACCTATTATTATTATCATGTCCAAATATTTCATTGCAGTATAAGTATTCAAAGCTTCCTTTAATTGTGACTTGTTCAAACTACTGAATCTATATATTATAATTATACCATGCCCACACTGCGTTTTTCTTTTGGTCAAGCAATGGTTCAGGTTTATATGAAACAACGTATACAGTTCCATATGGCAGTGTAAGCATGCTTAGACACTTGACTTAATCATATCGAAGCACTAAAATCAAGTAAAAATACTAAAAAAAAATAGTTGTAGAAAGAAATTGTGCATCCACTGAGTCGATTACTTCGGTACCGCCCATGCACGCGAAAAAAATGCCTGCTTTTAATTCAATGATTCAGTGTGACCTTCTGCAATGTGCATGATTGCTAAACAAGCATAATTATATTATTTATATTCACCGGTACAAATGAAGAACACAATACTATTGTATAGTATAGTTGAGAGATGGTTTTTCAATATGTATAGAAATTAGAACAGGATTACTATGATTATACTGCTATAATGCATAATACCTGTATAAGCATGCTGGCTCACAGTTGAAGATAATTATAGTGATATCTAAGTAGAAGCCACAGGCCTCATCACTGATATATAATTTTGCAACCACATGCACTGTTCAGACATATTCAATGTATCAGAGTTAATTTATCTACTCTTACATAAGCATTATCATATTATACTGTTATCACAAGCCCAAAGGGACAGAGCTAGGAGCCCAATGTGGGTACAAGCCCAATGAAACAATGTTGTACGTCCTTGCCTCAATGCACATCCATGCTGTCTGTTTACTGTGTAAAAACATAAAGACAATATTCGATTTAACCATAGAGAGATGGTGTGGCATCATGTGGTGAAAATAGGAAGTCGACAGCATTAACCGTTCGGACGCTACGACGATTCACGCGCAGAGCATTTTTATAGTTATAATGTTATAAAACATAGGACATTTTCGCGGAAACTGTCCCATATCATTATATATAAAAAAAAGTTAATTAAAAGATTATTTGAAACTATGCTTGAAACATTGTCTACTGGTTAACGAAATATGTTTTGAATTCAAAAGATATGCAATATAAAATACACTGACGCACAATTACATACTCATGAGGGCACAATCCTGGTGAGGATAGCCGAAGAAATTGATCTCATGAGGCAGGTGTTAAGCCTTCCGTAAATCTCATTTATGATGACTGATTTAGGCTTGGAGCATGCAATTGCCAGCCTGGATGCCAACTGCGCAAAAGTTTTAACTGCCTCTTGACCCCATGGTCCGTACGTCTCGACAACCAAAGGGATGCACACCCAACCTAATTCCACACATTTAGCATCATTACTGTTGTGTTTTCTTATCTCTGAGGCCTGAGCCGCCACTCCTGAAGACACTCCCGCTTCCGAAAGGAAGCGGGAGTGTCTACTAATAACAAAAAAAGTGAGAGGAAGTCAAGTATGCAATAATCAGTGTTACATACGGATAGGGCCATCTGGATGTCATTTACAAGTGTCCAAGGAGTTAACCTTATTAACTATAGCTTCATGTTTTGGAATGTTTATTTATATACTGTACATTTGCACTGATCAATGTCTTCAACACATTCAGATTATTCCATAACAATGATCATCTCTAAAGTTGAAGATGACTTAAAAACCGGTCAGTACTTCTTTCACCAATCTGCCATACCTTTTTCAACTAGCCAAACACCAGTACCATCACCCTGCAATCACAACTGTACTGACTATGCCCTATAAAGACGCTTTGTGATACACAGGTATAAAAACCAATATTGATCTGGTAAGCGATTGATACCAATAGCTTGTAGCTCCACTCCCTGGGGAAAATACAAGTGGTCTTACCTCCAGGGGTTCGAAACACGAGTATTTCTCTCGACATTGCCTCAAATTCGGTTTCCAGTTAGAGAAGCTCTTGAGGTACTTAAATATCCTTTTCGTTAATTTTTACTTCAACAGGTAATAAGATATTTGCTTTCTAAGTTAAAGCACATTTCCGCGGGTGGGTCTATCTTATAATATTAGACCCAACCCGCGAAACTAGCGGGAAATGTGCTTTAACTTAGAAAGCAAATATCTTATCACCTGTTGAAGTAAAAATTAACGAAAAGGATATTTAAGTACCTCAAGAGCTTCTCTAACTGGAAACCGAATTTGAGGCAATGCCGACACTCCTGCAAGGGAAATACTCGTGTTTCGAACCCATGGAGGTAAGACCTCTTGTATTTTCCCCAGGGAGTGGAGCTAAGAGACAATATTCGATTTATCCATGGAGAGATGGTGTGGCATCATGTGGTGAAGATAGGAAGTCGACAGCATTAACCGTTCGGACGCTACGACGATTCACGCGCAGAGCATTTTTATAACTATAATGTTATAAAACATAGGACGGAATACACAAGAAAATTGCATAATTAAATAAAATAATACATACATACATACCCTGACACACTGAGACACACTATCTATGAAAGCTACAACGAGGAACTATCCCCCTCCTGAAGGGAACATCCACATCGTAAGAGGAGGGCTCGGGCATTGGCTCGCACAAGGGTCAAATTAAGGCGGCCGTACAGGCTGCAGACAACCTTGGACTTGGGGGAGTTGGTCCTTGGGGCAAGGTATGATGCGAGCCGTGAAAAAGCTTGCACCGCTTCGCTGCCCCAAGCTCCATATGACTCGGCCACAAGGGGAATACAAGTCCACCCCAACTCGGAACACTTGGCATCATTGGCAGAGTGCTTCCTTAGCTCAGCGGCAACCGCTGCTGACCCTGCTGTGCGACCCGCTTCAGAGATAAAGGTAGGGTTAAGCGGAGACACCACAGTAAGGTCAAAGGCAGCAGGCTTGCCACAGAGCCAATTGGAAGCTAGGATGTCAGCAGGGCGTGTGTTCCGAAGCTCATGTCCTAGTCCACTACCGGCCTCTGCTTTGGCGCTGATGCAGGCACGATGGCAGGTTTGAAGCACTTTTTTTATTACTCTCATCACTTCTGTACCCAAGCCCATTTATGTAATACATATTTCACATGTAATGTAAATGGCAGAGAATAGCTGCATCCTTGATCATGTATGTAATTCAATAATCTTGGCATTCAAATGTTTCAGCACACAAAAAATTATTCACGCTAACTCTTGCATAAGGCCACAAATGAGGTACCCCAATATCAGCATATGACTTGCAGCAGTATTTGCCAGAATTGGCTGCATTTCCAGACTTTGGGTGTTTTTCCTGTTTCTGTGATCATTCACTCAGAGGGAAACATTATGCTTGCTGCTGTCATTTCCACTTTTTTTAATACATGATTACTAATCACTCTGTTTTATCAAAGTATGAGTCTTCCAAGCAGTTTCTGTTTTCTAGTGAAATGTAAACCGCTTTTTCTACTCAATGGTTCACACTACATTTGCATAATGCCAAGCCAGTGTACATGTACAGCTCTTTCAGTTCCACACTATGACATTGTTCCTGTCTTCTTGAACTCAGCCATGTAAACTCATTTTCCTGCATTGCATATTTGCCTTGTCGGATTTTCTTTGTCTACCCACTAGCTTTCTCTTGATCTCCTCCACAAACGTATTTATTATCACTGCATTACTAACATAAGACCTCTTCCCAATCAAATTAGTTACCGGCATTACTAGTATCAGCTTCCCAAATATAGTATCCTTGTTCCAGTTCCACATGACAATATATACATATATTTTAGCAGATCTTGCAATCACTTGGAAAAGGTTTCCTTCATTTGCTTTTATGTGTTGTCACATGTAACATTATATTGTTGTTATTGATGCTCTCAACTTTTGGCATTGGATCATTACCCTAAAATGACATCATATATGCAGTTAATTTACGCAAGCAAAAATTACTCATGGTTAAAAGAGTTAATTCATATACATAATACAAAGTATACATGGCAATTCAAAAGATATGCAATATAAAATACACTGACGCACAATTACATACACATAACAATTTATGAGGGCACAATCCTGGTGAGGATAGCCGAAGAAATGGATCTCATGAGGCAGGTGTTAAGCCTTCCGTAAATCTCATTTATCACGACTGATTTAGGCTTGGAGCATGCAATTGCTGGTTAAAATAATCCAGGTATATGATTCACCCCCCTCCAGAGAATTAAAATGAATAGGATTGATAGTCTCCCATCTTGGATGTAAGGGAAGCACTCAATCCCATGGTTTCATCATGAATTTACCCTAGACCTGTGATATAAAAACCAGATCAGGGGTTGGGTCTGCATAACTGTTGCTCTGAAAAAGTGTGTTTAATTATAATTACTCCTATTTAAATCTCACCCCAAGTTACAAGAGCAAGTATCTCAAGCTTTGGGACTCACAAATCTCAATTTCCTGTTGTATTGCATAACCATGGCAATGATGTTGCCTTGCACTTGTTGATGTCATTCTTATTACCTGCTAGAGTACTCGTGCAGTGCTACTCAACAGTACCTGTACTGGAGGTCCACATTGCACCACCTAACATGCAGATGCCACAAAGGATGCGCAGGCTGTTGTGACCTGTAAGTAACCAGCAACCACAAATCATATCTCTAGTTTCTGTGGTGTTAGTCAGTCAAGGGTGGGGCTGTCCATAAGGAATCAGAGCTTGGCAATTTTGCATGGGCCAAGCTCCAAAGGACTTGTACAACTAGCATGCACTGTCAGGGATGAAGAACATGAATAAATTTATTTTTCGTACTACACAGTAAACAAATGTACCCCCACAATGACATCCAGTAAATTAGACATTAATCATAGAGACTCAGACCAACATCTAAAGTCGCCTCTCGACAGACATACTGACAGGGCCTGCTCCGTTGCCTATAAGTGCCCCTAAATTGAACTGTACTGCGCAAGCTGGTAGTGTTGGGTATAGCCGTTGCAGAGAGCAGTGTAACCAGGCCATTGGTCTGGGAAGGGCTGTGAGGGAGGGAGTATGTGAGGGGAAAGGAGAAAAGAGAAGATTGCCCTTACTGCACTCTCCAGGTCAGAGTAATCACCTCTTGAGACATGTTCAGGGACCAGGAGCCTTCAGTGGAGCTCTGAATCAGCATGCAGCACAACCATTGTGTCTATAGAACACACTATATGTATCTCAGCTCCTCAGATGTTGTCAGAGCTTTTTAGTGACTTGCCTCAACCCAATGAGTGTGCATTTGTGTGTGTGTGTGTGTGTGTGTGTGTGTGCGTGTGCTTTATGTGGATAATAGTAAAGTTCACTCATCTTTAGAGCCTAAATCTGAATACTCAAACAATTTCTGTCTATTTTGTTTCAATAGCACTGACGTGCCGTTTCTGAACAGTGAAGCCATGGTACTTTCTGTACACATTTATTTCCACCCATCAGTGCAAGTACACATGAATGACTGCGTTTTGAGTTACAAGTAAAGTCGCATAAGTGAATATAGGCAGCTACGTACGGTGGACCACTGGTGATTACACAATTCTATAGGGTGATAGTACAAGTACAGTATTTGTGGCTGGAATGGGAAACCTTTTTCCACGAAAATGTTACATAATAATAATATATACATGTGTGATTAGGGAATGGCTACATGTATACTCATTGTTCATATGGACAGAGGAAAGGTATCACAGATTCACTGACTGTCTGTTCAGAGGAATGAAGGAGAATAGCATGCCCCTGATTGGATCGTGCTCCTCTGATGCATTGGATGGAGGAGCATAACCGTGAAAAGGAAAGATGGCACAAAGCCAACCCATGGTCTGTCTGTATGATGTATTGTAGGTACTAATATTGTAGGTTGTCATGGCAATGCTGCCCATCCCTCCAGTTGAGGAGAGGACTATCAGAGTGAATGATACCCGTTCAACCTCACGGATACGAAGCTCATATTCTCTCTTTTTGATGTTTTCATGTCAGCTGGATAGTGAGTGCGTGGTTGGAGGGAATATAGGGATTGAAAACTCTGATCGAATTGCCATGATTTATGTAAAGTAAAGCCATTCTCATCAATGGGTAGAGTTGTCAACCTGTTGGATGCACCTTTGTCTTGAGCCAGTCCATTGATTGTTGATGAGTGGAATTAGTTAGCTGGGGACAGAGGCTAAAAGCATTATCCTGCATGGTTTTTTTTGTTTGAACTACTTCTGGGCTTCAACTTGCTGTTGAATTGTTTCAGTCAGTATTAGGAGCAATGCAGATGGTTGAGGGATGATGGGAGTAGAAATGGTAGATGTAACAGTAGTGTTGGGTGGAGCCACGATGGAAATAGAAGTGGGAGGTGTCGGTATAGCAGTAGCGCCATGATTTACATACCAGGCCAAGACGTCCAGGTGTACATGAAGAACATAGGTTGCCTGATTTACAACATGCACAGTTGCTACTAGTGCCTTTAGAGCTGCAGCGGCAGCAAGAAGGCATCGAAATGGCAGTTTGATTAATTCTACTTAATGCCCAAAATGGGAGAGCGACAGAAGAGGAGGTAGGTAACACAGACCTGATTAATATCGTAAACGGCACGAGGTATAAAGTGCTAGTGCAATCTTTCTATTCCTTCTCGTGATAATACAACTGCGGTACGTCTTTAGTTATAATGGGGACTTCACAATTGAGAAATTAATATAACGTTTTTGTTTCTAATTAAAGGTATTGCATATCCTCATTAATAGAGAGGATAAAATTTCACCATCGGGTGAGTTCCATGAGGTACAGCATGACACCCTCACGAGTTCCGCGAGATACGTCAGAAAAAAATTCACCCTCACGAGTTCCGCGAGGTACCTCATAAAAAATTTCACCCTCACGAGTTCCGCGAGGTACCTCATAAAAAATTTCACCCTCACGAGTTCCGCGAGGTACCTCATAAAAAATTTCACCCTCACGAGTTCCGCGAGGTACCTCATAAAAAATTTCACCCTCACGAGTTCCGCGAGGTACCTCATAAAAAATTTCACCCTCACGAGTTCCGCGAGGTACCTCATAAAAAATTTCACCCTCACGAGTTCCGCGAGGTACCTCATAAAAAATTTCACCCTCACGAGTTCCGCGAGGTACCTCATAAAAAATTTCACCCTCACGAGTTCCGCGAGGTACCTCATAAAAAATTTCACCCTCACGAGTTCCGCGAGGTACCTCATAAAAAATTTCACCCTCATGAGTTCCGCGAGGTAATTTTGGCACGATTAACGAGGTATGTCATGAAAAATTTCCCCCTCATAAAAAATTTCTATTTTTGGCACGGATTCCGCACCATATTTTTCTGACGTGAAGGCATTTGAGGAAAACAACTTCACAGATTTCACGCCAAAACGCCGATTGAATCACCGAAGAGTTTTTCGTTGTTCGCTTTATACATACACTGTACCGTGCATTTATTTTTTAGATATCTAATTATACGGCTTACATAAGACGTATAATTAGATATACGTCTTACATAGGCCGTATAGTCGTATAGTCGATTGTTTATCAATATATATTTGATCCATAAAGGACCTCTTCCAGCCAATTCTGAAGCTATTGGTGAAAATTACATCGTTTAAAAGTGTTCCTATCCCGAGTTATGCATTGCCAAGAAGAAGAAGGAGGAGGAGACCCGCCCATTGTTCCGGGACTGGGTACGAGGACGGACAGTACCCTTTTGTTCTCTACAACCACGCGGTTCTACGACATGAAATAAAAACGAAACTGCTCATTTTTTACTTATAGATCGATTGCTAAAACAAGCTAAACGATCCGATCATCGGGAGTCTTGTTACAGACGGGTCGCGTATTTTTAATAGCCGGGGTCAAATCCTATATGGAAGTTTCTAACGAAACTTCCGATCATTATCATTAATGCTTCCATTCCCCCTATGTTAGTTGGTTAATGGGTTACCTGGGTTTGCCCATAAGGGGGTCAGCTGAACGGGTCAGGCATATGACAGGGGTGAAGGCCCCCCATCAAGCCGGCCTGGGACCAAGGGTAATGCAGGCTACTCTTGGATGTGACCAGACTTGCCACTTCCATGACAAGGTCATGGAGAGTGGTTGGCCCTCAACCGCTGAACCGACCTGGGGCCAAGGGTAACGTTGAGTCACCCATTGGTTCGACCAGACCACGACGCAGTCAGTGGCTTGGGTGGTTGGTCAGTGTAGAAGCCCGAAGGGTGTCGGCTGCCATTGATGTATGACCGGAAAATCTGTGTACAGGTACAATTCAATGCACATGTGGAGTGGTGGGTTGGTCAGCGAGTCATCTATAGGCTGGCTATGATACTGAATGTCTGCTTTCCCTAGAACACCATTTATATCAAACCTGGAACCACGGACAATGGGACAATCTAATAGTTTGGGGATAGTTTGTTTAGAGGGGGGTTTGCAGACAGAGAGGCAGGCTTGACCCATAATTATATCCTGACTGCTGGCTCCATTCATATTATTTGATCATTTATAAGCAGCAGTTAATAAGCAGAGAGTGTGGTGTGACCTTCCATATATGGAAGGACAAGGAAAGAGGGGATAAGTGCAAATATACCTCACTGACTGGTAATGGAATGAAAAAGGTTTTAAAGGTATGTGTACATCAGTGTACTGCAATTCATGCCGGTGTACAATACAGATGCTGCCATCATAGCTGGAAGTGGTCCTTCCTCATAGCACAACAGATACTACAGTAAAACTGTGGATGGTAAGATTGAAGTACATGAATTATTACCTCATACTGCATTGATATGATAAAATGCAATTGGAAGGACTTTGAAAAGCTGTATACAGTTGTATCTTCAGATGATCCACCTAATCCAGATGTCAACATCATCAGGTGTGTACAACTGAAATGTAGTGTATATTTATGAAGATGTATATCTAATGATACGCAAAGCAGTGGATAAACAATTTCCTAAGTATAAAAACAGCAGGCTATCAAAAGGTCAATGTGACACCTCACATGCACTGTCTGGTGTATCATGTGCCTGATCATATGCGGCAATATGGGAGTTTTCAGGTCAAGGTGAGTTAGGCGAATCACAAAAAATTGTTCATACAAATCCATACAGGTGTTGAGAAGCATAATTATGATGCCAAGCACGCATATTTGTCTAGCAACAAGTGGGATGCAACAGGCGACCTCATCAAAACTGAAGCTCGCATAGAATGCCTACAAAAGTATGCAGTCACAAAAAGAAAATATAAAACAATGCTACTTATTGGTATGGAGAAGGTATTGAGGCAGACAGAGCCTCACACCAAAAAGGAACCTGCTCAACAAGCACTTCATAATACCTGTATGTGTTGCTGTTATGACTACGTATTGTGGAAGGGCGAGTATGTTTATAATGAATGGCCTTTGATGCTTATCTTGAGGCGGTTGACCCATGACCACACTCCCACACCACATATAGCACATTCCCTTACCAAATAGCACTAACTAGTGCAGTGTTGGTGATACACATATAGCTTTCTAATTTTTATCAGTACATTTGTATCTTCCATGGCTTATGTTAGCAAAAGCATTGTGTGCTGGACTTTTCCATGACTTCTGTACATTCACACAATGCTGATGCTATAGCATTAAAGTTCCGACTGCATTGCAGAATATGTTATGTGTGTACTTTAATATTAGCATGTGCATGCATGTACGCAATTTAATTTTTAAAAGTGATCAGAAAATTTTCTTATAGATTATATCAAATGTACCAACGACTTAATAATTTAATAAACATAAATCATTTATTTCATAATTATGCATATAGAATAAAATGGGAGAAAATGTCCTATGTTTTATAACATTATAGCTATAAAAATGCTCTGCGCGTGAATCGTCGTAGCGTCCGAACGGTTAATGCTGTCGACTTCCTATTTTCACCACATGATGCCACACCATCGCTCTATGGATAAATCGAATATTGTCTCTTAGCTCCACTCCCTGAGGAAAATACATGAGGTCTTACCTCCAGGGGTTCGAAACACGAGTATTTCCCTGCAGGAGTGTCGGCATTGCCTCAAATTCGGTTTCCATTTAGAGAAGCTCTTGAGGTACTTAAATATACTTTTCGTTAATTTTTACTTCAACAGGTGATAAGATATTTGCTTTCTAAGTTAAAGCACATTTCCCGCTAGTTTCGCGGGTTGGGTCTAATATTGTACAGTGAATATGTTAGACCCACCCGCGAAACTAGCGGGAAATGTGCTTTAACTTAGAAAGCAAATATCTTATCACCTGTTGAAGTAAAAATTAACGAAAAGTATATTTAAGTACCTCAAGAGCTTCTCTAACTGGAAACCGAATTTGAGGCAATGCCGACACTCCTGCAGGGAAATACTCGTGTTTCGAACCCCTGGAGGTAAGACCTCTTGTATTTTCCCCAGGAAGTGGAGCTAAGACAATATTCGATTTATCCATAGAGAGATGGTGTGGCATAATGTGGTGAAAATAGGAAGTCGACAGCATTAACCGTTCGGACGCTACGACGATTCACGCGCAGAGCATTTTTATAGCTATAATGTTATAAAACATAGGACATTTTCGCGGAAACTGTCCCAAATGATGTATACATCAAAGTCTAAATGTATCATCATACAGCAATGTTCAGAAATGCTTCTTAACTACATTCAAAACAACAACTTCTGAAAATGATTGTTGTTTGTGAACAAGCATTCCATCTTCACCTTGGGTGTAGACTATCGGTGACCATCTAAGCTTGCTGTGCATTCTTATTGGGAAGTCAACTTGACACCCATCTCTCAGTCGATCATAAACTTCCCACTCTGATGAGAAGAATTGTTCTGCATGAGAAATCAACTTTTTGATACAGTTTCCCTAATCCACGTGTTGGTTTTGTACCCCTATCTCTAAAGAGATACCTGAAGACATCCATTCTAAATTCTACAGTAAATTGACATTTACAAATAGCCCCTGATTTTAGACTGCCAGACGGACCAGACAGAAAGTTAGATACACTATCCATAATTTCTCTAACGCTTGGTTGCGGATTGAAATAGCTCCTATAAAGCACAGAATGTACACCTAAAACCACAAGAAGAGGAAAAACAGCCGTTTACCTACCGCTTAGCGACAGCTGTAAGGCTCGTTTCAGGAACCCATGACTATTCTTCTTTGGTGTATCCTTCCCACAGTACTAAAAATTCGACATGCCTCTAGGGCATAGCCATATAAATACGAATTAATTTCAAGGTGTACACAACACGCACCTTCATTTTCCTGGTCGCTACAACACGTTCTACGGGGAAAAAGGGACCGGCCATTTTCTAAAGTAGAACAAACACAGGCACATCGTTATCCGTACACTATATGTACACTTTTGCTTAGGGTTAGGGTTAGAGTCAGTTTAAGTCATGGTTTCAGTAAGTAAACCTTTAACCTGGACCCCATACAAACCACTGAAACCAGAGATGCCTACGCACTCCGGTATTACTTCGAACTAGTATATACGTAGTTGGCTGTGCCAAACACACACGTTCTAAATATGGCTATAAAAGGCATACTAAAGGTGAACACCTGTATTGATTAGACTTCGATGGTGCCTTGTACTGCGTGTATACTCCCGCCTAGCTAAATCAGCTCTTACATGTAGTTCCTTTCAATCCACTAACTTGCGCTATAGTCGATTATGGACAGTTCTCAGACTCTCAGCGTATCTACAAACTCACATCAAGATCCTCTAACACGTAGGAAAACAAGTTACCTATATACCGGGTGTCCACGAAAGAACGCAATCTATCAAATGTTATTCCCGTTCAAAAGCATTGCGTTCTTTCGTGGACACCCGGTATATTTCCGTCCAGTTCAGCTCTAACCTGTCATCACGGCAACAGTATACGTAATGGTAACATCAGTATTACAATGGCCGCTGAGTGAACCTTGATGACTAAAAATGACCTTGAACACTATTAAAACAGGATGTAAAAGGCTAAAATACAGTCAAAAATCTTCAGTGATGATTTTATGAACATTACAAATTCTGGAAAACTTAACTTCTTTCACCAATACGCAGAAAAAATGACAAAAGTCATGAAAAAACACTGCTTTGTTTAAGATTTCTATACTTATAGAAATGCAGTTACTTGAATGAGGACACTACTAAATGAGGACTAAAAATTTGTATTAAAGTTCAGAACGATATAAGGCAATACCTTTGATCTCCCTGAATTCTGGAAAAATCAATATATGCATTTAAGACTTGTAGAGGACAAATTGTGTAAGTCACTCCGTACATTTCAACGAGCGCGTGCACGGAAAATTAACGGACGTTTGCAATTACGCGTCAGGAATACGTAATGAGCGTCCGAAATAGCTGGCAATGACACACACACACACACACACACACACACACACACACACACACACACACACACACACATACACACACACACACACATACACAATAACACACATACACACTAGTGTAGGTGATGGTACATGAGCATCTAGTGTAGGTGATGGGACATGAGCATCTAGTGTAGGTGATCACAATGGGACATGAGCATCTAGTGTAGGTAATGGGACATGAGCATCTAGTGTAGGTGATGGGACATGAGCGTATTGGATATGAATATAAACAGTTTCTTAAAGATCAGTAGCTCAATAAGTCTATTTTTTAACCAAAGATAAATACATCCCTCTACGTAGTCTAAGCGACGCCAGTAGGAAAAAACAAACAAGGGAAATTGCATATAAGGTGAATACATATATAAACACAAAAATGAAAGGCTTATAGGATATAGTACTGGAGTTATATATGACTGTGGGCCAGAGTGCAAGTGGAGTACCAAGCGGTATAAGTTTGTGATTGAAGCATGACTCGTGTATATGAGTTGCGTTGTTGTGTGTGTATGTGTATGTGTGTGTGTTATTGTGTGTGTGTGTGTGTGACACAGATCAGGGTGTACTTCGCACTTTGATGAAGGGACTGGAGACGGGAGGAGCAAATGACCCCTGCCGTCGAATATGTCTTATGGTGTGCGAGACTAGGTTGGGCACCGAAGGTATGATACCATGCAAGCACTTCAAACACCTACATGAATGCATTTACTATAGGGCATTACATAGCACATGCAGAGAAGGCGGAGAAGAATGGTAGAGAAGGGGATATGCTGAATCTTCCATGTATATGAGTTGGGTCAATCCATGTCTTGAACTCTCTTCTCTAAAAGAAATAGCGTTAGAAGTTTGAACAAAGAGTTCAATATAATTTCTAAACGATACAGGTATTGGAGATTAACATTTTCCAGTCTTGTACTTAATATGCATATGTGACTCTTACCAAGTGCCTAACAAGCCAAGACACTAGCAATATTCAACAATGTGCAGATGGATGCCAATGTAACTGGATGATCTTTACCTGCATTTCGACCAGGCTGATCCAATTAACACGTCGTACATATCAGTACAAATGCAATCGTCTCACATCCTATGTGTATAATAGCACTAACGATAACACAACTAGAGATTCTCCTACTATACGTAAACCGATGTATAGGAGCACACCAGACAAGAAAGGTTACATATACGACATCTTCACCGAGCTGTGGGAAGAGTCTTCAGCATATAATCAAGTGCCCCACTTGTTCCGTTATTTCGACTGGGCGTTATCTTTAAGAGTTCTATGGAGATATAAAAATAAAATACATTTAAAAAACTGATTATGAATAGCCTGGCCACATATATCCTCCACCCACTGTCAGAAATGTGTGTATATATACATTTTCCGAATCTTAATACTGAAAATGCCCCATAAAGACCACCTGCTGATGCTAGATTGTGCCATTGTTTTAAATACATTTTTTCACTTGAGTGTGTTGTATGAAACTGTACAGCGCAAAGTGCAACTCACAGTTGGCCGCAAATGAAATGCTTCGTGCACAGAAACACTTACCGCACATTAAGTTGTATAGATTGATGCTATCAACAGGCTTTGAATAATTGCCTTGCTTGAATGCAGGACCATGGGCCACAAATATGCTCTGCAGATAAAACTCAGGTGAGTCCTACTCCTTAGTCCAAACCCACTAACAGTACCTGCATCTCACTAAACAGGTTGTCATATCCATGGTTGCCAAGCTGAGAAACTGATCCACTGAAACAATGGACGCATGTGCAAAATGTCTTTCTTGCAGTTTACATAAGGTGTTACGACTCACGCCTTATTAATATAAGATCCAAGATTTCCAAGTAAATAGATGTCACCATACCGTCTGCAAGTATAATCATCAAAATGACTTCACACTGACCAATTCAACATGCACAACCATTGAAGTACGTTCAAGAAGACACTTCATACAGACACGCAAATGGATACATGGCTGAACACAATTTCTTTGACCTAAATGACATTGTTGACACACACTTGATTTGTAGACAAGGGGGGTGCATTTCAATCTACAGCTGCTTGAAAAATATTTGCACATCAAAATGCACAGCTTTGTTTATGAAAACCCTTCTCATGCACAATTGGCAATTTGGGATAGCGTATACAGAATATGATAATTAATCTATACAATGTAATCCAACAACCATACACAGACCCATCACAATGTCCTTGCAACTGACTGTGGGTTGTACTTAGCAATTTGGAAGCGCGATGGAACATCCTTTATCTTGTAAGGAGTGAAGGGCAGATTATTCGTGACTGTATTCTGTGAAGTGTGTGTACAGGTGAAGTGTTGTGTGTTGTGGGCGTGGAAAATATTGAAGGCATGTGAGTATAAGGTGTCATGTATGTGGAGACTATGGTGCAGCAGAGGTGTCGTGTATGTGGAGGCTATGGTGCAGCAGAGGTGTCGTGTATGTGGAGGCTATGGTGCAGCAGAGGTGTCATGTATGTGGAGACTATGGTGCAGCAGAGGTGTCGTGTATGTGGAGGCTATGGTGCAGCAGAGGTGTCATGTATGTGGAGACTATGGTGCAGCAGAGGTGTCATGTATGTGGAGACTATGGTGCAGCAGAGGTGTCATGTATGTCAGTATGTGGAGACTATGGTGCAGCAGGCACAGAAGCACTTGGCATGATGCAGCTAACGAGTCTGCGATATTGTGACATACACATTGCAATGCTTAAGTTGGAAGGAAGGCTTATTTTCTTTTAAACTAACATTTAAAATTCCTTTGAACACCTCATCAATAAGCCCTAAATTGAGAGTTACAGAAAATAAGTCAGATTAAAAAAATGAAAATGAAAGAGATGCATATTCCAACCTTCAGTGACATTGATTTGTGCATTCACTCCATAACTTTCAAATGACACATTAGCTGTAAAGTTGGATGGAATGACCTGCAGAAAAAGTAAATACCATAATAATATTTTTTAAACCAAACAATGAATAGCATTGCAAAGAAAAAAAACGATGGGTAGCATTCCACACTGTAATGAAGTTAGCACATCATTATATGCTTCCCTCTGAAAAAGGATTTTAAAATGAAGAATGCCATACATACAGCCCTACCTCCTTCCTGCAAGTCATTCTCTGCCCCACCCTCTCCCTCTCTTTCCCACCTATCTTCCTACCTCTTATGCTTTACATCCAAAAACATTGCATAGCATTCACTTCATCCTGACCGATTAGAGACATATTTAGCCTACCTAAGAGCTATGTGCCCAATCTGACTGCCATAAGGTGATTCTATCAATACTCAACCTAAGTTAGCAACTGTAACTGACCTCATTGAAGGATACAAAAAGGCTGCTGTTCAATGCTGCCATTCCTAGAATAGTGATTAAAATTATAACACAGAAGGTTGTAGGTATGAACTCAATACGAACTCAAATGACAAGCATCACAAGAAGTTGAAGCATGTGCTAAATTGGAAGGAGGATCCTCTTTATTGCTCATTACTGTAGGGTACAATATCATAGTTATAAGCCTCCCCCCCCCCCCCATTTTCGGGCTTAAAATATAAATTAGAAATTATCATCATTGAAGGATCATAGTGGTGTCTAAATCGTATGCATGTAAACTAACTTTTATTAGAGTACATTATTAAATTATCCATGCAACTGTACATAAATATTATTCATTTTAGCTCGAAAGATGTCAGCCCTCTGCCCCACTTTTAATACTGTTCCGCGGGCCCTGAATAGGCAAATGAATTGTATGCTACTCATCTGATGATCTGAGCCATGTTGCAAGTGCAGTTGGTGAGAGTTAAACGAGATCGTTATTACATGAGAGTACAGTGGGTGAGCCACCTCACAATAGATAAATAGGATGCTACTGCAAGTATATTCTAGTTTGGAGCTACCTGTACATCTGAATACAAAAGCAAAGCAAATTTGAACAAAGTAATAAAACAAGTGTCAAACAATAAAAATACACCAGCAGTTGACAGACAGAATGTAAAAAAAAGAACACATCTACAGTATAATCTCTCCAGCATGTGTATATTATAATATTTTGTCTATAGTATGTCTATAATATGTCTATAGTGTGTCTATAGTATGTCTATAGTATGTCTACAGTATACTAATCTCTACAGTATAATGTCTAATGTCTGCAGTACAATATCTCCAACGTCTCCAGTATAATTTCTACAGTATCATGTCAACAGCATATTAAAATGTCTGCAGTGTCCACAGTATAGTGTCCACAGTATAGTGTCCACAGTATAGTGTCCACAGTTTCTGTAGCATAACGTTTCAATCATTTATTGTCACTAACACAAACCATTTAGCACACTTGTCTACACACTATTATGGTGAAATCCTTGCACAGCTAGCTGAGCCCACCTCATACATGTACGTCAGTAGATACATCTGAAGTGGACATACCATGATCAGATACTATCATGACATTGACGCAATTGGAAATATTCCGCTCTGCCAAACCAACAAATAGTGTCTGCAATATTGCATCAACTTCACCCACTGCTTCGTCAACCTGAGGGGTGTTGAGGATAGGAGGGGAAAAGAAGGGTGTGGTACAGGAAGTGGGTGGAGTGAGAGGAAAGGAGGGGCGTGGCAGTGGAAGTGAGTGGGCACAAGAGGTGGGCGGGAAGACGAAAGAGTTACGATCCAACCCCATTTGCATCTTCTTAATAAAGCCACCTGAGCAGAGAAAGGACCATAAGTATGCCCTTCTTCATCGGGTTTATTGAAGTAAAGAGCCATGAACTGAGGTCTACAGATATTGAAATCATTGTGATGTCATTAAATAAAGCTTCTTAGCAACCTCTTCTCTTGAATAAAGTCGAACCAACTCAGAACCGTTGAAACCCGCTGAGCAAAAGGTGTGCTCCTGTTATCAATGCACCACTTGATATTCGGGTTAGTAAACATGTGTGTATACTTACGTAGAGTACTGAAAATAGATGTCTGGATAAATACCTGCAAAGATGAGTGTGCAGAGATCATGTGACCATGAGAGACATTTGTATGCTTGCACACACAGGTCATGCAGAGGCCTGTAATAAGGCCCAAGTCAACTAATGGAATGAGACTGGGCTAGCCTCTTTGGCATGAGCTATAGTATTGTGAAGCAAAAGCTCCTAGTCATTTGTGTTCTATGGTCATTTTTTAACGAGAGAGAATGATATTTTCAAACATGCCTGGAGTTTTGAAATTACAGAGGAAGTTAGAAATATTTGCGTGTATAATGCAATATGATATTCCAGCATGCAGGGATAGCTATAATGACCAAGTTCAACATCTTGAGTTATTCCTTGGCACCAAAGTCCTTTCTACCAATACGCAGTTGCTCTAACTTTGAACCACAAAGTGCGCTGTGCAAAGCATCATTTTAGTGATACTGGTGTGATATTGCTTTCAAATATAGATTAATAAAGTCGCTATTGATGATGTGAAAGACCTACCCTGTATGGGCACTTCAGAGCCAGGCCAGAAGTACACAGCTGTCCTCAGGCCTTGCTTCTTAGCTGTGACCCACACCTAATGGAAAATGCATTAATTTTAAGACCCCACACACAACTATACACACGAAATACACGCATGCATGGGTCATTTCATGGCAGATCACCCAGTCAATGGAACCACACCATCTCAGAATTGCATGAAATTTGGTGTACTTATTTACCATGATTGAGAGTGTAATTACAAATTATCACCTTATTAATTATATCTGATTGCAAGATTTGGTATAATGAATTTCTGTAACCCTGCATATTTGGCTGCTAATATTGCTGTAACGATCTGTCACATAATTTAATGCATGATATTGTAACAAAGAAGCTTAATGCATAGCTAAATTAATAATTTGTGATATTACTAACCAGTACTTGATTTTATTGTTCTGGAGCACATCTCAGTAAAACAGGACAAAAAATATCAGTGTACAGGGAATAATTTAACCGGTATCACATCGCATTTTGCGATGCAGTTTTTATAAGGTGCGAAACACTTTTTAAATTTGTTGCAGAAAAACTGCGATGCGAAGTTGTAATGTTTTCGAATGTGCCATCACAGTATTGATCCACCCACGCTTACAGACACATGCTACGCGAAGAGAGTGTATGTACGGTACAAAAGAAGACACGTCGATTAATATATGGCTTCCACTTCGTTGCCATAATTTCATCACTGTGATTGTACAGACTAGCGTGATATCGACACGATGATGGCAAATCTGACCACTGCACAAAAGTGGTCGAAGGAATTAGATAGTGTTGGTGAGTGGTTGCAATGGGATGAATCGGAAGGAAAAGTCTCCCGTATCTTTTGTTCTAAGCATGTTGATCGCCTCAAAGCAATCAGGAACTACAGCCCTGCTTTCATCGACGGGATAGTCGGAAGTGCCCTAAAGACAGACAATGTGGCAAAGCACAAGAAGTCCGACATGCACAGCAAGGCTGTAAATATGGAGCTACAACCAACCCGGACGATCAGCTCCATCTTGAGTCCAATCCTCTCAGGAAAGCGTTCGCGTCTGCAACGACAGAGGAGTCCAGTTGCGTCGGCAAACTATTTGACGCTGCCTACATGTTGGCCAAGAAGGAAATCCCCTTTACCAAATATCCTGCAATAGTAGAATTGGAGAAGTGACATGGAGTGTCACTAGGCAGTACGTATGGAATGGAGCACAAGTGCCAGGAGTTCACCAACATCATCGGAGATTGCTCGCAGGACGATACACCTGATGAAATATGTGCTTCTCGCTTTGTGACTGTCTCACTGGATGGCTCCACGGATAGCAGCATTCAGGAGAAGGAAATGATATGTGAGTTTCATCAATTCTGACAGATATCCGAAGTGCCTGTTTGGCCAATGTTTCTGATGCCACGTCCATTGGAATCCAGACACTGCTGATGGAAAAATGTGCCAAACTGGACCTGAGGAACCGGTTGGTTAGCATTTGCGTCGACTGTGCAGCTGTCAACTTGGGTGTTCATCATGGTCTCTCGGCCCTACTGAAGGAAGACATGCCTTGGCGTGTAGTAGTTCATTGAATGAATCATCGGCTTGAATTGGCTGCCAAGGATGCGTGCTCTACTTCCTTCCTGGATGAAATCCCAATGATGCTCCTCAACCTTCATTACACATATGAGAAGAGTCCTAAGAGATTGCATGAGCTTCAGACGTTAGCCGAGGTGATGGAGGAAAGTATTCGTAAACGTGACAAGGTCAATGGAACAAGGTGGCTCCAGCACAAATCACGTGCACTGAGTACCCTTCTGCTTGGCTACCCAGTCATCGTGGCACACCTGAAGTCCATGTCTTGTGACGAATCCAACTTGAAGTCTGTTGACAAGATCCGATTCAGTGGCTACGTCAAGAAACTGACATCATTCAAGTTTGTGCTGCATACCCTATTCTATGAGTGCCTCTGCAATCCACTAGCCAGCTTCTCGTGTTCACTCCAAGCTGACTCTGTGGACCTGTTGTTCTGTATTGCCAAGCTCAAGTCCCTTCTGTCATCATTGAAATATTTGAAGGGTGACACATTGGATCCAACATCAGAGCTTGCAAAGTTTATCATGTCAGTGGATTGTGAGCAGGATAAAGCAGAGTTCCGTGGTGTCATGCTCACTGCTGTTCGTCAGAATGTCCTTGACGCATTCCACAACAGCCGGTCAGCATACGTTGATGCAATCTCAGCCTGCCTTGAGAATCGGTTTGATGATCTCCAGTCATCCAATGTGATGAAAGGTGTCAAAATACTGGATGTTTCTGCATGGCCCAGATGACTCCCGTGACTCCTTTGGCGCCGAAGAGATTTCTGGTGTGATTGAGCATTTCAAGCCACTCCTCCTCAAGCATGACATTGCCATGGCCAGTATCATTGACAACTGGAGGGCCTTCAAGACATACTGGGCTGGTGCAATGCAGATCAAGGGCACCAATATCTGGGCTCTGCTACTCAGATGTCACCGTAAGCAGTTCCCCAACCTAGCATCTCCTCATTGAAATCCTCCTCTTGCTTCCGGTGAGCAATGCCAAAGTGGAGCGGAGGTTCAGTTCAATGTGCCGCATCAAGACGGACTGGAGATCTCGGCTGGGAGAGCATACCTTGGACAACCTGATGTGAATCAGTGTTGATGGTCCAGCTGTCAGTGACTTCAGCTCTGACGTTGCAGTGAAGCATTTCTTTGCACAGCCACGACTCCCCTATGGTCCACACAAGCGGACACATGACGAGTCATAGTCTGAATCTTGAGCTCAAGGCAAGATGCCATCTGCTCCAGCTATAATTTATTTCTATCATCTTTGTGAATTGTTATGCTACATGTAGTTGTTAATCAGTGCTGCACATTTCAAATGATGAATCATGATTTATCACACATCTCAGTGAGGAAAAAAATTGCTATGCAACTGAACTGAGTAGCTAACCAACTTAGACTTTGCATAGCAAAATTGCTATGCAATTTTTAAAAAGTATATTATTCCCGGGTGTAATACAAAATACATCAGTAAGCTCTTTCATTTTAAAATCAAACCTGTAGTGGCAAATTATTCCATTTTTCAGTATTTCTGTTGACAAACTAAAGGAATTCCATGCTTTTACATAGAACACCATGTGGAAGCAATGAATATGCTGTGGTCATAATGCAAACACAATAAAACATGAAGCCTTATGAATTATTTTTTGGTTTGCGTCCCTGATTCCAGTCCACATGTTGTACATCATAATTTGTGCAGTCTTTTCAAGAGTAGGACCATCCTTTTTAACAACCTACACTAAGTTCAAATGTTACACGAGGTGTCTGCAGATAAGTTAGAACTTCTCACGTTCTAAGCTGTCTCCAGCAACGATACATGACATATGCTCACATCACGAGCAGTTATATTTGATGAAGTATTCTGACTTGCAGCGAAAGTGTTGCAATGCATATGAGCGGCACACAACATACAATCCACTGTGTACAATAACACAGGAACTTAGAATGGATGCACTAAAGCTTAACTCTTCCGCGGACGAAGCCAATTATTGCTGTACACATGTAGTGCGAAATAAGCGTTTCTGCGTTGCAGGAAAACCTAGTTTGCAAACAACTTACGCTAATATGACCAGGAAACAACTTTTGACATGTGTTGTCACACATAAGTGTTAATGATTTAGATAAACAGAGTGGCTTTAGTATAGCACCTGCGGCGAAATATTGCTCAGTTGCCCGTGAAAGAGTTAATTGTTGCCTCTCTATAGTTCCTGGAGAAAAGTTGTGCTCATGATGTAGGATATGCATACACAATTTAGTATCTACTTGTAGAGCTTCCCAAACTTACTAAACATGTATACAAAATCTGAGGAGGTGGTGGAATAATGGCATGTCTTTTGGGTGATCTGGCATTGAATGACACGCCATATGCAACAACAACAACAACAACAGATTTGAACACACTTGCATTAACCAAAAACAAAACCACATGAGGATGAAACACTATGAAAGTCGATGGTGAATGGTTCGGTGAAACTGAAATGCAAGTATTACTTGTACAGTATTGCCTCAACAAGATCTGCATTGTGAAGAACCTTGTACTTGGCCAAATGCTCAAGTATAGATACTAAACTCCAAAATCAGCCAAGAGATGCTAGCTAGCTCACAGAGATGCCAACTTATGCTTCTCACAAACACATAGCTAGGTTAATGTCTAATACTTGTTCTCAGCATCGCATACAACTTTCTCACACACACACACACACACACACACACACACACACACACACACACACACACACACACACACACACACACACACAAACACCAAAGCACTAACCGGTTCTCCCAGCCACCATTTGACATCATTCTGCGTTTGACCTCCAATAGAGAACGAGTCCTCTAGGACACTATCATAAAAGTTGTTGTCAACGATTCCATGGACATCGGGGTACAGACCCTAGTAACAATGGATGAGAATGAGAGCAGATCACAGCTTTTAAATATCGAATTTTGATAAGCATGTTGGTTAGCTTAACTAATGCCAGGAGGGTGGTGCCCTTAATGAGCAGCTGCAATGATACTTTATACCAGACAGCAAAACATTCACAGCATGGAGGTCTAGGTGTGCCCACGATGGAGAATGGTGGCCATGGGTTGGTGGGAGAGGGGGGGGGGAGGGAGACTGGTGGGATGAAATTACAGGTACATCCACGTATAAATCAGTCTCCTGGCTATGGCGGCATAATGGTGACTGCTCATGGTCACACAATGTAAGTGACTTCAAAAAGAGTTACAGACATAATCTAAGTGATCCATTACCGTTACAATAGAGAAATGGTTGGGGAATGTCTTGGATGGGAAGACTGGTATCATGTAGGGAGCAATCACACCAGTTGCACCTAGAGTGTTTGTGATGAGAGGGATAGGGAGACAGTTATCACATGATTACAATCTCCATATCCCATCCCTGTTCCCATTCAACACCCCACTTATATTTATATCCACAAAACCCCTTGGAGCTGAAACCCACATGCATGTTTAAGTTGTGGTTGTGAGATTGTTAGTCAGATTAGCCTGATAGTCAAACAGCTGATAGGTTTCAAAACTAATAGCAATCTCCAAAAACAACACATTGTCAGATCATGGCAATACAACAATTCAGTTAGCATTTGTTTTCAAAACAATGAAGAATTAGACAGACATATGCAATTTACACTTTGCGGCTCTTGATTGCATGTTGCATTAAGTAATCCCTTGCTTGGAATAATAATGCAGCAATCATACAAGCTCCTCTCACCTGGCCAAGCTATTTATGTGCCAGCCATGACACTGACATGTATGTTGGAGACATGGGCAATACTAGCCTACGTTACTGTTCCTACACATGCAGCACAGTCCCATTCCCGTGCTGCATACGTGCACGCATGCATATGCCCTCACACAAAGACTCATACTCAAACCTATATAGCTCTGAAGGTAAAGTGGAAGTGACCGGTTCAAATAGCCTGCCCAAAATCCGTCAAGGGATATCAAAAGAAGTGGCGGTTTGGCGCTATCGGGAGATACAAATTGCCAGATAACGTAGGAAGGAGGCTTCTGACACGGTTCGGGAATACCATATCTCTGCTTGAGGGCTACTCCGCGATGCAGCGGAACTGCTGGGTGATGGTACCGCATAGCGACCAAACATTATCCCGACGATTGCCGCGATGGTGACGCTGAAGATCAATACTACTAGCTGTACGTGTGAGAATGGGGTCCAAAATTAAGGCGACCATGTACATATTATGTCGGCCTCATGCATTATGAAAGATGCTCACATAAATTAGTATCTTCGAGGGAAAGTGCCCATTTTTCAGGGGAGTCCTCTGGCCTTTCGCTTCCAACTTTATAAGAGAAGACGGGCATTTGGGCATTTAGAAACGTTTAAAGGACAAATGCACGTACCAGCGATGCTTTCTCTCCAGTCGAGTAGCGAACCTATAAATGTGAATACGGTACCAATTTGCAGCAACCCAACTGCTATACACGCGTATCGAGCAGGAAAGAGGGTGAATTGAGGGAGTACGACCTTACCGCTTCTTCAGCCATCACTTGCGGACTTGGGGGCGGAACTCAATATTCAATGACGTAATTTTTTTATTTTGGGGCTACAGTACACATTGGTAGTATTCCCGTACGTATAGAACAACATCTGGAAACAAAAAAACGTTTAGAATGCGATGGTGTCGCAGACCTAGAGCTGGTTGTGCCAGATGTTGCTCTACGTACTGGAATACTACCATTGTACCAGATATTATCTCTGATTGTACCTCCGAAACGGTCCCCCCTGCTGCGTCGCGTAATTCCATAAATGATGTATAACTCAGACAGACCCTAGATCAGCGGGCGAGACTAGTCTGAGGCAGGTACAACAGGTCGAGGGTGTGTGACGGTCCGAGCTGGAAGCGCCTGCGCGTCAGAGGGTTAAATAAAGTATAATTATTATAGCCACCAGGATACAACTCTTTTTCTCCACTTACACACACTGTTTAAATAGTCCTATGTCTGAATCCTATTGGATCCGAATCCCAATGATGCTATTGGACGGATCACTTCTTTTAGATTTTGGTAGCGTATGGCCTGCCCGCCTTGTTCGTTCTGTGACGTATCTTCGTTCCGTGACGTCACTTCCGTGAAGTCCGTCACAGGGTGCAGCAGCTTTGGCAGCCGAGGCAAGGAAGCACTCCGATAATGATCCAAAGTGTAAGGAGTTGGGCTGGGTTCGTGTGCCAATTACAACTCCATGACTGATACTCCGATTCTCAGTGCGTACGAAGCAATGTGCAATGTGTAGAGAACATTTCAGACTTCTAGAATATTAAAGAATTTAAAATCTTGAAAAAACTTTTCGCGGAAACGATCCCAATTATTCGTGCACATGCAGCACATGGCGAAGCAAGTCCCATTCCCGTGCTGCATACGTGTACGCATGCATATGCCCTCACACGAATGCAGCCGGCTTGCCCAGCATCCAATTTGCAGCAAGAACATCAGCTGGTCGTTTGCTGTGCTCATGAAGTCTGTAACCACTCCCCACCTCTACCTGAACACTAACGCAGGCTCTCCGGCATGACTCCACAAAACATCCCGAAGCCTGTTATGGCGGGCGTCCACGTCACCTCCGTGTTTGCAAGTCAAAGCATGGTGGCCCAGGGAGTCCAAAGAATGAGAGGGGCAGTAGGGACAGCTAGCACACTGTGAGACACTCATGGCTAGCCACCACTGTATGGCTGTTTGAAATTCCAAAGGGTCAAGTTGTAAGTTAAGCACTTGAGAAGGGATAATAGAAAGCTAGGCTCCTAGCATGGAGGGAAGATACAGGTAATAGATGTGCTCTGTCTGACAAAGATGAATTAGCAAATAGCTTATTAAATTGGCTATCTTCAAGTTTGCAGGAAAGGTCTTTTTGACGGCATGGAGTATGAGAGGCTGCTTCTAATGTACTGACCTCAGTCGGCCATTATATTCTTCAATAGTGATGCATATTTTATTTATTATTATTATTGCTACAGTTTTGTCATTCCATATTGATGAATACATATATACAAGAGAATACACGAATGGAAATTATTGATATGCTACTACCTCCAGTACTTTACCTAACACGAACAGTTTACAGAGAGCGGGATAGGATGGCTCGGTATTATTATTATCATTATTATTATTATTATTCATACACATGGGTACAATCTTAAACATAGCCTATTCATTCAAGGGTGAGGACGGCAGTGGCATTGGCCCTCACTAGATGGAGGTTGAGTCTGCCATAGATGTCCCCAAGTACAGCTGACTTGGGCCTGCATGTAAGAGTGGCAAGCCGAGAGCCAGCTGTGAGAAGGCTTCAACATCTTCATTTCCCCATGCACCATAAGTCTCTGCTACCAGGGGAACACACAACCAGCCAGCATCATTGGCCCTGTGCTTTCTGCCTTCAGTGGCTAGGGCAGCTGATCCTGTAGACACTCCCGCTTCCATAAGGGTATGTGTGTTAAGCGTCATTATTATTATTATTTTATTGTAAAGGACTTGGGACCTCCTCTTGGTCTTCATATCAATTTGTCCAAGTGCAAATGATTTAGTGTCCATGACCTCAATATGTTCCCAGATGAAGTGAAAAAGTCTAACGTGCCTCATTTGATATACTTGGGGCCTCAATTAGAGATTTTTTGTTTTGTGCCAAGTATGCTGCTCAAAAGCATATGGATGCCTCCAAGCTGCTCCAGCAATTAGCCCAGGTGGGATCTCAGATCCTCATGTAGCCATGCTTCTACTCTTCAATGTGGGAGTTTCTGCAGGTTGATACACTTGGCCAGAACTATCCCACCTTCTTTAGCTGGTGATGTTCTCAGTCTATTTGATGATGAGGTGTGGCCGTGTTTTGCCGAGTGTACACTCCTGATCCTGCGTGGCACCAGGCACAACTTAAATAAAGTCAGGGTGGTCTAATCTAGCATCAGCTATCATTTACAAGTACTTGCATCACTCTATAGACCTTTGTTACTTGACACACTCCTGATTCTGTTGATAACAGCTCTTCCCCACTTATTCAGAAGTTCGTATCAAACAAAATTGAGGATTGCCAGTTTAGAAAACAATTTGATAACTCCACCCTGATTGACAGGGCTCGTCTACTTTCTATTTCATCACCCCATGCTTCAGCTGGTTATCAGTTACTCCATTCCCTAGTGTAGGCCTTCACTTGGAACCCTCAGAATTTCAGGTGGCAATAAAATGGTGGCTCGGTATCCCAGTTGCTCATGGCCAACATTGTTCTCAATGTAATGCTGCCTTGGATGCTTTTGGTCATCATGCACTGTGTTGCAAATTGGGGGTGATGTCATCTCACATCACAACAAGTTGAGAGACATCTTCAATGATTTTTATCATCGTGCATGTCTTGCTCCACAACTAGAGATGGGTGGGTGGTCTAGGCAACATACTCGTCTAGTTGATGTTCTTGTCCCAAACTGGGTCCTAGGTAAGCCAGAGGCATTTGACCTGTCTGTCACATCGATGCTAAACACACAAGTTTTTCAAGAAGCAAGTGTGACAGCAGGTTCAGCTGCCGTGGCTGCTCAGATCCACAAGCATGGACTGAATGATGAAAGGTGCAGGGAACTGGGCTGGGTCTGTATTCCTCTTGTGGTGGAGACATACGGATGTTGGAGTATTGAGGCCATTCAAGCACTTTCTAGACTTGCAACTCGTTTGTCCACGAGGCAGGGCCGTCCCAAGTCACTTGTGTGCAATGAAATATGTGGAAGGCTTCATTTGGCCCTTGTGAGAGCAAATTCCCGAGCCATCCTGTCCCGCCTCTCTGTAAACTGTTCATGTTATCGTTGTATGTAAAGCAGGTGCAGAGAAGATTGTGCACAGCTTGAGGAGATGCATTGAAGACAACTGGTTGAGTGACGACTTCGTAGTTTTCAAGGTGGACATCTTGAATGCCTTTAACATGGTATCTAAGCAGGCAGTCTTGGATGAGTGTGCTACATTCTTCCCTGAGCTTCTACCATGGGTCTCGTGGTGCTATGGATCTCATAGTTCATTGTGGCACCTTATGGGCCAGGTAAGTTCTCAGTCAGGAGTACAGCAAGGTGACCCACTGGGCCCTATGCTGTTTGCCCTTGTCCTCCATAAGCTTGTTACCAGCATAGAGGTAGATGACGACTGTCTCCATCTCATACTGGAAGCTTGGTATCTTGATGATGGAGTCCTTGCAGGGGAGAGGTCCACAGTAATACATGCACTGCACCTTATTGAAGAGCTTGGTCCACACTTGGGGCTTCACATAAACCTTTCCAAGTGTGCACTTTTCAGCAGGAATGGAAACTCACATTTTCCTCCAGTGGTGGAGTCATCTCTCCTTCCAAACCTGGACATTCAAACTAAATCGTCCGAACCGAAATTGCATGAAGCCCCGCCTCTCTCCGAAAAATCATACTTTACTACCGATCTCCACAGCGAGTGGGACTTAGCAACCCCGAATTGTGAGGGCTCAAACAATGAAGAGAACTTGTTCCTTAGGATGGTGCAGATACATTTCCCTGTAAGCCTACATAATGTTCCCCCCACTGCTATGGGCCTAACATCTGGTGGGCTACCTTCCTTGCTCTTATCTAGTGCTATCAGTTTGCCGCCTGCCAAATATGCTGACACACACACAGGGACCTTTCCAGAGGCTAGAAGGTTCACAATACCCTTAAGGGAGGTACCTATTGGTGTGCAAAGAGGAACAGATATGGTATCCAAAAGGTGTTGAACAGAAAGACCTGAAGGGCCTGGAGAGGTTCCTTTAGGGAAGGATCTCAAGATTGGGAGTATGTTAAAGGAAGGACTTAGTGTGATAGGCTCAGAAGTAACATCTGGGGTCACTGGGGGTGGGCAAGATGGATGCTTGGCCTGCAATAAGCGCCAGGTTGTGTTGTTATTTGGTGCGATGCCACCAGATAACAGCATCCGACAGGCTTTACCTGTCATTCCTGAACGGCCGAGAGAAACTGCAGAACTACTGTCAAGATGTGGTCTCCATTGAGACATTCTGGTTGCTTTCCCGACTTTTTGCCATCATCCAAAGGGTAGTCAGATTGTTATTAATAATACATGGAACACAGAAATACATACACAGCAATACACTAATAAAATGCACATTTCCATCAGCACCAATAAACAAATCGACATAAATCCAAAGTATTACTATAACCTTTCTCACACCTACAGTGCAAATAATACACACACTACCTAGAGCTCAATACAAATAAGTATCTACCTGTATTGGGTACATATAAAAAAACTTTGGTATCTTAATTGAAAAAATAGAGGAGTTATAGCTTTGAACATCCAACCTGACAAGCAGTTTTTTACTATTGTGCGTTTTTTTTTTTTTTTACAAGTCATGATGAATTTACTCTGTTCAGAAATGGATGCTGAATCTAAAAATGTAATTGGCATGATAACATTATATGAGATATTATCAAAAATGTGCATTATTGCATTTTTTCCCCCCTCTTTCGGTGAACACCACAATATTGTTGATACGATTAAAATAATGTATTAATTTATTAAAAGTCAATCTGCACATTTTTTGCCTTTGAAACTAAAGCTCTCTTGCATACTTTCTGCAAATGTTTTCTGTTGCCATTCAGAGGGGGGATGCTGCATCAATTTTGGGAACTTTGCCTCCAACTTGCCTCCAACCCCCTCTCCTTTGAGTGTTGTTTAATGGTTGCTATAAGTATGTATATTTTTATCAAGACGAAAAAAAAAGAAAAAAAATCTGCACATTAGAATTGAATATTATTAGTCTTTACTTAAGCCATTGTTCCACTACTAAGCTTATTATCCAATGACCTTTCTGAATGGAGCTAGTGATACATGTAATTACATAAAGTGGTTGCCAAAATTGTGAGACAACGCAATTTTGGAAGCCACTTTATGAGTGCAGTACAGGGCCATCGAGAGGTAGGGGTGGGGCAGGAATGTTCAAATTCAGTATGTACATAGAAGGGTCCTGCCGCTTTGGTTTATTCGTTAATTTTTGCGGAGAGTGGATTTGTGCACATTATAATGCGGTTACTCACGTGATTATTTGGTTACGAACATTTAAAGTCGCGCCATGGCGGGGTGAAGGCGCGAAACAACAGAAGTAACCGAGTACTTGATGATGGAGCTTAGCTTGGAGGTTCTGGCGTCAGCCTCAATAAAGCGCAAAAAGCCATGGCCAAAGATGGCGTGGCTCGGAGAGGTAACAGAAGCTTAGTGTGAATTTATAAAATACTATTTCACTGGATATGTTTTGTTTTTTGTTTTTTAATGGATACATTAAGGGTGGGTCTACTATGGGGTTGTACTTGCTGGACTACTGGCGCATCAGCCAGCTGTCACCGAGCACAGGAAAGACAAAGAAAACGTTTCCTTCCCTGGCTTCCATTGACTCGCGCATTATTCTCACCTGCCACTCTTCAAATGGCGCCTTTCTTGCTGGCATAACGACTTTTGGCGACGTTTTTACTTGGCACGAACATACGCAAGAGCTTTGGACGTACATAAGTCCTTTGTCAGGTCAGGAGACCAACAAAAGAGGCGACGACGACAACCTGGCCGTACTCAGAGGTAAGGCACACTCCTTGTAGAGCCTTTATGTGCTTTAGAACGAATGGGAAAAGGTTATTGTATTGATGTTAATAGAGTGAGACGAATTCCACAGGTCTGCTGTACACGTATGTACAAGACATCACACGTCTTTTAATAATGGACTATATAATTTTGTTTTCATCAAGAGTCTTTAAATAGGATCGCTTCTGCGAAAAGGGACCTACATTTCAGTACGCAATAGAAATGTGTGGCTAATTAAAATTCAGTGCCTTACAACTCCATGACCAATTCTCAGTGCGTAAGAAGCAATGTGTAGAGGACATTTCAGACTTCTAGAATATCAACAAAAAATAAAAATTGAAATCTTGGAAAAACATTAGGTCCCTTTTCGTGGAAACTATCCAATTATACGGAACACTTGATGTGGCTTATGTTCAGCACAGAGAGAGATGTTATTGATCAAAGTGTAGGGGCTTGAGCTTAGCTGGCTCTGGTACAGGGGGTGTGAAATGAATTAGTATTACAAAGCTTAGTGTGAGTTGTTGAAAAGAGAGTATAACTGAGTATGTAACTAGTTTAATTAACCGATGTTTTGGAGTATCAAGCCACCCACATAGAAATAATGCACATGTATGCCTTTCGACCTTCAATCCCACCAGTATCCATGTGTACCTGTGTGTGCCAGTATGTATGATGTGTCCATGTGTTTCCGCAGCCTGCAAGCTGTTTGTAGCAGATAGTGGAGTGCTCGGTGCCCTGATTGTGCGCCAGTCTGAAGTGTACCTGTGGAGGGTGGGGGAGGGGAGGGTACCCCAGTGGTGGAAGGTGTCAGTGTCTGCTGTGTTGGTGCGGCCTTTGCCTCCTGAGATGGGAGTGCAAGTCTGTTTCTATGGCCACCAGGTGAGAAGATGGGATGCCTCCGTATTTTTGTTTGACTTGTCTCCCCTTTCAATACATGTGTGAATGCACATGTCCCGAATACATACATACATTCACATGCAAATTCACATATGCACCCACAATTGCGAAAAATTGTACGTTAAAAAAATTTGCTGCATGTGTGTACACATTATGTGCACAGGAACTTGGAGACTGCTGCAGTATTGCATTTGTGCACACCAACCACGGCACATCTGAAACAGTGCTGAGCCACCTTTTGATCCAGTGGTACTCACCTCATCAAGTCTCCATCACACACACACTCCCTTCATCGCTTAGTGGCCACACTCTTGTAACCGCTTCAAAATTGACTTTCTACAATGACCGATTTCAGCCAGCTCTGAACCCGGTTCTGGACTCAGCTCAGGGTCTGGTTCTGGACCCAGCAACTCCCATAGGTAAAGTATTTTGGGATGTTTGTATGGGATAGGATGCTATACTGCTGTTGCATCTTGTATCCTATGGCCATAGCTCCAGTGATTAGAGGGAACGTGCTTGCAAATGAAATGCCACCACCAAGTTTCCCTTCTTCCAACGTCACCCATGATGCAGAGCTAGCCGGTGCGGTGTCTGAGCCAAGTGGGCTGCAGGATGCTGTCCCGTTCCAAGCCTCGTGGAAGGCCACTCCCGTATCCTTGTGCCAGGCGCCTCCACTTCGCAAGGGCGGATACCGCATGGCGTTCTGCCCCACAGGAAGTGTGCTTGCCCTGGCTGTCAACTGTCCCAATGCAGATGACTCTGTTGTGTTTTTCTTCTCGTTGCTAACGGAGGTGGGCCTCCCAGTTACTATGTATGCTGGAAAGAAACAGAAAAAAGACAGAATGGGCAGGTATTCACATTTGGAATTGTCATGCACTCCATTGTTTCAACTCCTAACTTTAACCACATCATATGTTGTGTATCCAATCTACTATTGTGTGTTATCCCCTTGCCACACACACTCTGTTTCTCCTTCTCTACTGTGAAGCATTTTCCTCCATCTCCGCATCCACATCTTTCCTATTGTCACTTCCCCTCCATCTCTTCCCTACCATCACTTCCCCTCCTTCCTTCCCCTCTTCTCTCCCTTCCCTCCTATTTTCCCTCCCCTCCCCTCCTCCCTCTCCTCTCTTCCTTCTCCTCCTCTCTTCCTTCTCCTCCTCTCTTCCTTCTCCTCCTCTCTTCCTTCTCCTCCTCTTTCCCTTTCCCTCCTCTCTCCCCTCAGGACTCCCTCCCTTCCTCCCTCCTTCCTCCCTCTTCCCTTCCTCCCTCCTTCCCTTTCCCTCCTCTCTCCCCTCCCTCCTTCCTCCCTCTTCCCTTCCTCCCTCCTTCCCTTTCCCTCCTCTCTCCCCTCCCTCCCTCCTCCCTCTTCCCTTCCTCCCTCCTTCCCTTTCCCTCCTCTCTCCCCTCCCTCCTTCCTCCCTCTTCCCTTTCCCTCCTCTCCCCTCCTTTCTCCCTCCTCCCTCCTTCCCTTCCTCCTTCCCTTCCCTTCCTCCCTCTCCCTCTTCCAGGGTTCCCTTTCCATGCATTGTTATGTTTTCTGATTTCCTCACATCTCTGCACTTGGGGCTTGTCAGGACCTACTGGATTGCAGACATGGCATGGACTGCCGATGGTCTATTCTTGGCTTGCATCAACAAGAGAGGAAGTGTGCTAATTATGCCACGCTTTGGTCATCCCGTTTTGCTCACCACCCATGGCTGCTCACTTGACATGGGTCCTGCTCCCTCTCTCCCTCTGCATCCACTCATCACTGTCATGTAGGCACACACTTGTAACCTTTTTACAGTTCTCTTCCGATTCGTGCGCATTTCGATATCCCTGGTGCCCTGCCTTTCCCTCATTTATCTAAATTCCAATTTCCTATCCATTTAATGTCCCTCCCTCCCTCCTCCCTCCCTCCCTCCTCCCTCCCTCCTCCCTCCCTCCTCCCTCCCTCCTCCCTCCCTCCTCCTCCCTCCTCCCTCCCTCCTCCCTCCCTCCTCCCTCCTCCCTCCCTCCTCCCTCCCTCCTCCCTCCCTCCCTCCCTCCTCCCTCCCTCCTCCCTCCCTCCTCCCTCCCTCCTTCCTCCTCCCTCCCTCCCCTCTCCCTCCCTCTCCCCTCTCCTCCCCTCTCCCTCCTCCCTTCCCTCCCTCCCTCCATTCAGCCTTTGTTCTTTTTCCTCTCCACAGTTCTACGGACAAGATGATGACCACCCATGAAACTTCAGAGTCATCTGAGAGGGATGCCTTGAGGCAGAGGTTCTCCGTGTCAACTCACCCCTTTTCTCCCACGTTTATCTGCTCTGATGGTTACTGCTTCACCGTCCTCAAACTGACCTCTCCCTCTCTTCCAAACATTGTTACATCGCTGACCAACGTTGCCCGCTCTGTCCTGGGCCTCGTTCCCTTGGAGGTGGCAGCAGAGCAGTTCAATACCAGTACCGGTGGTGAGGATCGCGATGGTGCGCTGGGATCGGCATCGTGCCTCGGTGCAACTCAGAACATTGCGACAAGAGAACCAGACAATGCACTGGAAGGAACACTGGGCGGGACCCTTGGAGCGAGCGGGAGAGGAGGAACATGGGGACCGTTGGATCCAGCATTGCTGAATCGGGAGGGAGGGGTCATTCATTTTGCCGACGTCGTCGACGGCGACCTTGATCCCACTCTCACCTTGACAGGGGGTGCCAGTCTTGTGAGGTGTGCCGGCTTCTCAATGTCCTCAGTGACAAAGGCCTTGCCCGACCTGTACTCTGCCTGGGCACTGCTCTTGTCCTGCGGCCCTCTGGAAGCTGGGAATGGAGCGTACCCGTCTTCAAAGTTTTATTCCAACTCACAAGTCGGCCGCCTAAGGATGGCCCTTGTTCGCTCCAGTGTGCTGGCCGTCTCCACGCTTGCATCCGTTGTGGGATTCCTCTGCACCTCGAAGGGGAAGGAGTGGGAGGACGTTGTGTCCACGTGCCTGGAGCTGCTGGGCTTGGATAGCCTCGAGCACGCCCGCTTTGCTCACTCGTCTCTCCTCGCCAACGCCCTTGCCCAGGTCATCGTGTCCCACACTTTGACACTGCACGGCCGGATGAGGGCCCTGCTGTGCTCCAAGCTTGACTTTCAGATGCTGTTGGACCTGGTTGGCTCCGTGGGAAATGGTGTGGACACCATTACACAGTGTTTACAGTGGGTATTGTCCTCTCTTGAGTCTACCTATTCTCCGGCCCCAAACCTTGTTGGCACAGACATGCGTTTCTTATCCTCAATCCCACTGTCGTCCTCGCTGTTTTCGGCTGGGAAGCTTTTGACCATTCTATTGGACGATCTGAGGCTCTGTAGGGCAAGGATGAAGCAGTGGAAGAGCAGAAGGAAGGAGCCGATGGTCCTGAAATGGGGAGGGCTGTACAGGCAGGTCAGGGCTGGCATAAGGAGTTCTGCGAGCAGTGTGCATAACTTGCTTGATGCCATTGCTCGGCTGCTCGGACCATCTGTATCGGCCCTGGGAATGCCCATCTCTTGGAATGACAAAGCAAGCAAGCCGTGTTGCCATGGCAACCCAATCACTTTATCCAACGATGCTGTGTCCTCTTCGCTCTCAGCATTGTATCGTCGCCTGGAAAGCTACGACTTCAAGTGCGCGCTTGAGATCGGCAGCTCGCACCTCTTCCCTCGCGAGGCATGGGGTAGTTTGGGACTCGTTCCCTCTACCAGTTTGGCAAAAGGTGTGGGGCAGTCCTCCGGAGTGTCGCTGACTGGTACCACTGGATTCGAACGCATTGTGTCCGATGCAGAACGGATGTCGAATAAGGTGGGGGTGTTGACAGAAGCCGGCGCCGCCGTGCTTGTTAGCCTCTCTAGGTTCATGGCGGCCTTCTTTTGCAACCAGAGGCTTCTTATTTTTCCAGCCAGTCATCCGCATATCTTACCCCCTTCGTCGTGGCATGTTACGCCCCCAGTGTCTGTGCCCTGTGGAGCGTCGTGGAACCTGGAACTCGACAGGTCTAGTGTCACAAGGGCACTCTCAGAGCAAGGAGTCAGCAGCCTCTGGTCCCCAGACTATGCCGTGCAGCTGATGCTCCTCTGTGGGCTGTGGGAGGAAGCCTGCGAGTTCCTTTCTGCTGTGGGTGAGTGGAAGAAAGGCCTTCTAGTGGCTGCTACTTGCTACAGCCTCTGGCACAGGCTGGACCTGCAACACCAAAGGGACGCCATCAAGAAACTGTCCTGCGAGATAGTGGAGGGGGTACTTCTCTCCTCCCTCTTGGTCAGTGTTGTGCCCCCCAGTGTGATTTCGGGGGCCGAGAGCTCAGGTGGGGGGAGTAGGGTATTGGGCCTTGGCAACCAGACGCCAAAGGAGCTTTTTCGTCTCGTCTCCAGTACTATTAATGTCTGTGCCCTCGTTGGATTTGATGATGTCATCCAGGCACTCTGCACCAAGCTAACGGGCCAACTCGTGGCGGTGTGCACCCGTTTGCCCTTGGAGGTTCCGGCGTCGTGCCCCCTCCCCTCCCCACCTCTGTTCATGCTGCAGCCTGGCGTGGAGGAGGAGGTACAGTAACCTTCAGCACTGGTGATGTAATGGGGTGATCGTTTTGGGGGTGAAATTACAAGTACATGTATAGTGAAAACCTATATTGCTGCCACTTGTTCGGACTGGTTATTTTGTTGCGGTTACTGTGTTTGTTTCTACAGCTAATTGTACAGTTTGCATAGAGTAGCGTTTAGAGGAATTTTCATTATTGTGTCCACCAACACCAGATGTTCATCATACATGTATCTGAGCCATACTTAATGTACAACACTGCTATTCAAAGGGCATCTTAGGGTGGACCCTATTGTTATCCGTTCCCTTGTTATCTGAGATGGGTCTATTACAACTGATGTCTATCTGTAGTCTTGTGGTGTTGGTTTATTTTAATATGCATGATTAATATAAATTGATCTTTAAAAACTCTTCACAATCAAGTGCTCAAAAATCAAATCTTTGAAGGCATTAATAATGCTTGTTGTACTCTTTTAATAGACGTTTATTTTTATTTCCTGCAGTAAACTAAATACAGGTTGTTAAAAGCATCAGTTAACTTGCCTCCTCCTCCTCCTCCCTCCCTTTTCTAGGTGTACTTTCAGTGCCCCAGCGAGTTTGACCTTCGCAATACGCTGGTCACGCTCACACAGAATGTGCTCCTGGTTTTGAGGGCTGCAAATTGCCTCCTTCCCTGCGTGCAGTGGTATGCATGTATGCTTCGTGGGCTCCACACAGGCCCCACCCAGCCACTGTGTGTACCTGAGAGGGATGTCACCTTGTCCCACAAGCCTCCCTCACCTGGGTCATTCCTCAAGGACTTCAACATGGATTGCTGCTGTTTTAGCCAAGGTGTGATTAAAATAAACCTTTCAGCCCTGCAGGTTCAGCCAATTGATATATTATTCAGTGTACAGTATGTGTTCATACTACCTTCTCTTACTCTGCCTGTCCTCAATCCCTTCAATTTTCTCGTGACCCACATCTCCTCCAACTGCATTATGCACATACATATGTAAATGCATGCACTTTTGACTTCTGTTCAATTTCATGCACACATGTGTTTCGAATGTAGACACTTGCGATCAATCATCCGAGGTGAAAGTGATGCTTTCTGCGCTCAGGGAGCTGTGTGCCATGCACTGGATGCTGCATGTAAGAGATGAAGCGTTTCTTCATATGCGACGCCTTCGGTCCCCATGGAGTGTTACCAAGGTACCCAGTACATATTGCATTTATGTACAAATTACACAACATCATTGTATACGCATACATACACACATCATGCTCACATAAAAACACATACCTGCAGTCACCTAATTTGCAAAAGGATCCCGCGATTACTGAAAGAGCTGCCCAGTGGACTGCAAGACTCCTTCCATTTGCGAGCCTGCTCTCACGCGCTGAGAACTCGGATATCGACCATATGCTGCTTGCTCTGTTGGCAGAACTGCCCTGCGACAGTTATTTAGCCGACCTGGCTGCCTTCTACTATCCCTCTGCCCCCTCGACACCAGAATCTCTTGCTGGCCGGTTCGACCGTTTTATGGCTAAGCTGCGGTCCCAGGGTGCAGGGCCTTCCCATGTGCCCCAGTTCCCAGAGGGTGTGTCTCTCAGGTCCCCCGAGGTTGAGTGTGGGGACCCGATCTCTGTGAGGTACCACATTCAAAGCCAGCATGTGCTTGCAAAGCAGCAACAATTCGGAGTGTCCCTTACTTTCAAAAGCAGCGTGCGTCAGACTCTCGATGCAGCTTCAGAAAGGAGAGCTGCAACTGATCGGGAGGCCACATCTGGCATGAAGGCACACCTCAAGGACGAGATCCTTGCCTCCCACGCCATTTCGTCATTGCCGAAGTCCGCTCCTGCTAGCTCAGGGAAGCTAAATTCAGGGAAGGGAGAGAACCTTCACACGGGCACAGCCACCACAGGGAGTTTCTTGTTTGAGCATGACAGAGAGTACATCAGGTTTGTGGACACATTCTTTGAGCTGATCTTATCTGGCGATGCCCACTCTGTACTCGAGTACTCGCCCTGTGGCCTGGGCATTTCCCCTCAGGGACAAGGGGTGGAGCTGGACCAGCCCCCTTTCCTTGGCATGTATTGGAACACGATGAGCAACGACGTCGACACCACCAGACCTTGCTGGGCCCAGGTGGTCCCACTTGTCTCACTCCTCCACGAGTGGACACAGGCACAGTCCTGTGACCTCAGTTCATTTGGCGCCGGCACCTCTGCTGCCAGTGTTGGTGGTCCCGTGAGGAAGCCAGAGGGCACAGTGATGGGAGGATTGAAGGCAACAGCAGCTACACACCCTCGCTCGCGGAGTAGGAAGCAAGGGAAGAGACCGATCATGGCAAAGACACCTGTGTCTCTCCTCGTCAACATTCCTGCTGGGCAGTTGGTGCACGCCTTAAAGTTGGAGGAGGGCAGGAGAGGGAGCATCAGACAGGGAGGCTCTCTGGAGAGGGTCACGTCACAAGACCAGGTGTGTCAGGAGGAAGAGAGGGAGAAGTATCTGCAGACGCTTCGGTCTTTGGAGGTGTGGAATGATTTGGCTGCACCGCCCAGTGGAGGGGATGAGGATCAAGATGGCGGCTTAGGGGAACAAGATGATATAAGTGTCTCGTCTGCCACAAGTGGTGCTCCAATTTCAGTTCACACCAGCAGGGTCCGTGATGAACACCAGAAGGCTGAGGATGCCCAGCAGTTGTCCCTTTCACCTCCAGTACCAGATGAGCCTGTTGTACCATGCAGGGAAGGGGGGAGTGGTGGCGTGGGAGGGACTTCCCCCTACCTGCATCATGGGCCAACCCATGCATTGCAGATGCCATTACTGCAAGTCCCACCTGACACTCTGAAGGTGAGTCTGATTGTTGTGTAGTTTTGCAATTTGTATTTTGAAACAATGTACTTTTCCAGGGGACTATTCCTATTCATTCGGTGTACCCATGGGCAGTATGCAGGCCTGTTGTTTCTAAGGACAGAAATGGGGTTACAGGTGCCAGTACCACTAGTGAGGCTCTTGTCGAGTTGTCTGCCGTAGAGGATGACTCAAGGCTTCTATCCGTTGGAGAGCTACCTCAATCTGCCACTCTTAGGTAAAGGGGAGGGGGGAACCCTGTCATTCATGACCGTTTTTCTTTTAACCCGTACACACACAATTATCACACACATATATACATAAACATTATTACTCGTATGAAGTGTTGGAGAGGTAGAATCGGACACACTTTCAATGACAGACTTATACCTTGATCAGACTGGTGGGGATAAGCTGGGCCATGGTGAGGAGGAACATGAGGGTCAGGGGTCACACATTCGTGAGAAAGCAGGTGTTGTGTCTATGACCACATTGCTAGGGATGACTGCAATAAAAGCAGGCAAGGAGCATTCCAGCTCCCACTCACGGGCAGCTGCAGCTATCCAAGTTGTTCAGTTAGGTGCCAGTAGTCATCAAGAACTCCGTCCTTCATGCTCTGCAGTATCTAACTGTGGTGACCTTCAAAATTCTACTGGCGGGAGGAGTGAACAGCAGACAGTTCATGTTGGTCATTCTCCTAGATACCTAGACCTCAATTCAAAAGGGCCTAATGCTGCCACCAACAACGCCACATGCCCCGCTGTGTGCCATGAAAGCTCTGTTGACCGCAGTACAGTCTATCATGGATGTGATCACGCTCATGATTGTCGTGATCAGACCAACGTACATGCGTCAATGGTAGCTGCCAAATATGCTGCATTTGACAAAGACGAGCACAGTTCTGATACTGATTGTACTACTGTGGATCCGGCTCAAAATGGTTCAGTAGATGCCGTCAAGTGTGGTGCTTCTTTAGATCATGCCTTACTAATAAGTGGTACTTTGAATTGCACTGCCGGTTCCAAGCAGCTTGAAGAGCGCGTCCCTTGTGATCTTGAAGAACATCTATCATGCTCCATCTTGCAGCGTCCTTCGGAAGAAATGGGAGCATGTGATCCATTGGGTGCACAAGGGTCCACTCTGAGAGACCGTCCACTAGCTGCCAGTGTTAACAGTACGCTCCCTCATCCCGTAACAAGCACAACAACAGATGCATTCCCTGATCATGGGGAAAGAACTCAACCAGTGGCTTTTCCTGAAAATGGGATGACAGAAATTAAAATGCTGCTTCAAGTAAGTGCACCATGGTTCTTACTTTTTGGGCATATAGTTGCATATGTAATGTGTAAACAGAACCTTTTTGAAATTCAGTTTTCTTTTGCAAGCATTGTGTTACTGTAGTTTGAGATTTTATGAAATATATGCACAGACAAAATGATAACGACATTGGATACTGCCTTGCAAACAGATGTAGCATGGTCCTCTGGTTATGTACAATCAGCGACCATACTTTGTGTGCAACAGATTGTCATGTGCGGCTCCACTCTTTGCTGCAGCTCCAACACCAATACCTCATGAAGGTACTTGACATGTCTGCTGCCAACGCACATCCTGTCAAACAAAAACACAATGGGCGTAGGTTTCGTGCCACCAGGGAGGCACCTGGCACTCAATCCCAGTTAGTAAGTGCTCCTTTTCTTTTGCAAGGTAGAATCAATTGATTTTTTTTTTTTTCATGCATATTTTTTGGCAATAGGAACACGCTCAACCTTCCAGCAACATTCAGCTGACAACAGATGCACATGTGACCGCCTCCTCCCATGACCGTGCACCCTTGGTTACGCAGGAGAGACACACATCTGACCCTCCAGGACATAGCCATCTACGCACTTCAGCGCCAAACTCAGCAGAGATTCAAAAGACAGACTCGAGTTCAAAGAGCCTGTCCTTGTTGGACCTAGTGTGCCCCAACTCTCTCACATCCGATGACTACAGCCAGTTGGAACGCAAGTCATGTCAAGAGACCAACAACGGAAGCAATGATGGAAAGGGATTGGGTGTCCTTCGTGCTGACTCCGTACCAACTGGAGGGCTTGGTATGGGTACGCCCTTCCTGCTACAGCTGCCCCAAGAACATGAGCCACTGCTTCAACCTCCTCCATCATTACCACATCATACCGCACATGGTAGTCAAAATGAGCTGGATTTGAACTCTCACTTCCACACTTACCCTCTTTTAACCATAAATTATGAAAGTGTGGAACCGAATTGCCTTTCGTTTCCTCCTCCCCCTCTCCCTCCTCCTCCTCCTCCTCCTCCTCCTCCACCTTCGTTACCTCACCTGCCCTTTCCTTTGTTGAGAGTGGATCACCAAGGAGTAGCACCGCACTTGCCCCTCCTCTCTGTGGCTGGGCCCTTACCGCCCAACCCATTACCCGTCTTGATTCCACCCACACATCACAACAACGACCATCCAGTTGGCTCTGTGGCACCAGAGCTCAGACTACCATCCGTGCCCATGAGGCCATTTGTGCCGAGACTCATTGACCCGCGTGTGATGTCGTCAGGGACTGTCCCCTACTTGCTGCAACTGGGCGACCCCTTGTCCCAGCTACAGAGGAGGGGCTTCCCCCTACTCCATATCCCACCAGTGGCCAATGGAGGCAAAGGGAGTTTGGCCTGGGAACCCCAGCACTCCTCCCTCATTGGGTCAGGAACAAGAGCTCCAGGTGTAGTGGCAGACGGGTACTTTCACCATGTTCCTGCTCACCCTGCTGAGGACAGTGGGGAGAGTGGTGGGGTGCAAAGAATGAAGCGTTCGTCGGAAAGGAAGCACAGGGTCAGGAGTCGAAAGGCCTCTGGAATGTGAGTGAAGGAAGGGGGGTGTAGTTGCAAAACTTCCAATATACAGGCTAATCTGAGGTTAGAGGGATGTTAGTGGAGGGGAGGTGACCGTGATGGTGTTGGTACATTGGAGCAGAGGGTATTGGTGGAGGGGTACATTGGAGCAGAGGGTATTGGTGGAGGGGTACATTGGAGCAGAGGGTATTGGTGGAGGGGTACATTGGAGCAGAGGGTATTGGTGGAGGGGTACATTGGAGCAGAGGGTATTGGTGGAGGGGTACATTGGAGCAGAGGGTATTGGTGGAGGGGTACATTGGAGCAGAGGGTATTGGTGGAGGGGTACATTGGAGCAGAGGGTATTGGTGGAGGGGTACATTGGAGCAGAGGGTATTGGTGGAGGGGTACATTGGAGCAGAGGGTATTGGTGGAGGGGTTCATTGGAGCAGAGGGTATTGGTGGAGGGCTATATTGGAGCAGAGGGTATAGGTGGAGGGCTACATTGGAGCAGAGGGTATTGGTGGAGGGATATAACAGAGGGTATTAGTGGAGTTGACAGTGGTGTTTTTCGAAGGGAGTTGGAGTACGGGAGTGGAGCGGGGATGTTTGTGGAAAGGTGATTGTAGTATGGGGTGTTTGGAGGGGGTGGAGCAGGAGGAGTGTTGGATTTTTTTCAAGCGGATGTCAAATGCATTGTTTTTCTTTTTCCTTTTTTTTTTTTTTCTCACATGAATACATCATTCCAACCCCATCACTGTCCCTTCTGTACCCAGGAAAAGACACTTGAATAGAAAGCAACGTGTTTCCTGGCAGAGTAGTCAATCCTTTGAAGCAGATTGTGATGATGCATCACTATCATCACCGTCATCACACTCATCGCTGCATGCTTCCGAGCAACATCCCGTTCTGCAAGCTCCACCCATTGGACCATCCCAGCCCCAACTTGCACAAAATGTGACATCCCAGCAGCACGGTCCACAGGCTAATCCACCACCCCAGCTCCAAGCTCCACCCACTGAACCATCCCAACCCCAAGCTCCACCCACTAAACCATCCCAACCCCAAGCTCCACCTACTGGACCATCACAGCCCCATCCTCTTCTCCCCGTGCTACCTCATCTTCAAATGTTACCTACAGGGTCATCTGAAAAACCGATACCTTGTACAAATGTTTTGCTTGACAGTCTTGAAGTGAGGAGGAGAGACAAAGGTGCCACTTATTTTATGAGCAGTACAGAGTATTGTGGCAATGAAACCAAGGTGGCAGGTACTGAGAGCATTAGAACCAAGGTGGCAGATACTGGAACAAATACAGCAGATGAGGATAGAGGCGTTAATGTTCCTAGCAGAGCCGAGCCTGGCTATGCACCTCCTGTGGGTCAGACAACTGAGGGTCTAACCACGCCCCCCATTGAGAGCAGCTCTACTCGTCTACTGCACAACTCTGAGCACACTAATCTACCCAATGTCAGTCAGTCCACAATAAGCAGTACAAAGAGCGTCCTTATGCAACAAGAACATTCTGGACAGATCGACAAAGGTCCTGGGTCATTAGTGTCTCAGCATGTGGAAGAAGTAACACCCTCACATGCTACCTCGACAAACCAGAGTGACAAGGGGGTGGGGAGCAGTGGAAAGTTGCCAGATCCACACATGCAGTGCACACTGGACAATCCTCCACCCATGTTGTTCACTCATGTGGCAACCACGGGGGATGTTGGGGATAAGCCAACACAAACCCAGTTGCTACCAGTGGCCTTGCATGTTGTTTCATCATCGCTGTTGCCACAGTTGGAACCAACCTCTGGCCATAGCATACATGTACCTACCCCTATCTGTGTCACATTAGCACCCGAGAGTGTCATGCCTGCACCCATCCCTAGTGGTGCCGTACCAGCTCCTGGTGGTGTTGTGCCAACCCCTGTTGCTGTTATCGGTGCTGAAACTCAATGTGCTCTACAAGTTGAAATGAACTATGAGCCATGCTGCAGACCAGGGGTAGAAAATATTGAGCCAACTGTTGGTGGCAGTGGAGCTGGAGTATTGGCTAGCTTCGGTAAAATCATAGCTGCGTCCAAGAATGAATTGGGGACTGACCGGGGTGAGCCTGGAACCACTGTGAGTACCACTTCTGCTATTCTTCCTCGTAGCAATGGTACACAATTGCTGGCTGCTCCTGAAAGACTCACAAGGTAATCCCTTGATTTAACATTGTGCTGTTTCGAGTGGTTTCAGCTTGGGGTCCAGCCACTACCAATATTGTGAGATGCTTTTATTGGTTCTTTTTTCATATGTGCAATAGGTTACTGATTGGAGAAACGTGGACTAGGGTACCATTTGGAAGCAGTACAGGTCCAATTGGTGTGATCAGAGACAGTAATGACTTCTTGAAGAAACTAAAAACCTTGGATGATCAGCTGTGTGCGATAGAAGCAACAGCTGAGACAATGGCAGGAGATCTTAAGGCCAGCAATCATGTAAGTCTAAGGTTGGATGAAGACAGGAGAGGAACCAAAGAATTATGGGGCATGATATGTAATCAGTTTTTGGAGTCTGCTTGTTTGGTATAACTCTGCAAGCTGAGCTTCACATATACATTTTCACATACATTTCCACATGCACATCCACGTTGGGGATGTGCATGTGGAAAGTGTTGGTTGGAGTTGGCATTTACAGTTCATACAGTATAAATATGGTGCTCTTCACTCATATATGTATCTGCACATGTAGATATCTGTAACGTTGCATCAGAGGATGCAATATACATGTAAATGCTTAATGCTTACCTTGTCATGTCTCTTGTTTAAAGCTTCTCAGTACAATCAATAACCTCCAAGGTATCTGTGATGTCTCAGCTCCCATGTCGGCAGGTGCCACTGTGAGGAAAGTGTCTGCACTCTTGTCCCCAGACTCCGCTGCACCTGGCATGGTTTATGACGTTTGTGTAGAGGTTGTACCTTTGCAGGGCTCCAGGGCCACCAAGTCCAGCGAACAGTCCAAAAGGGAGGCTCCGTCAGTGGAATCAGAGGAGCAAGTCGAGCTTCCCTTTACTTACGGTGTTAGCCAGCAGCATGTAGGAATGGAAGCAAGTGGGAATGATCTCAATCGATTTTCTAATGGTTTACATAACGTTTTTGGGGAAGCTAGTAGCAAAAGCAAGACCGGTATTTGTGAGATGCCCAAAGGTGGAACCAAGAAATTGGAGGCAGTGTCCAGAGATGGAACCAAGAAAGTGGAGACATCTCCAAGACTTGAAACTAAACCATTGCGCAGAGATGGAACCATGTCGTCAAAAGGGGCTGTACCCGCAGGTGGAATGAAGAGGAAAGCTGGGATGGAAAAGTCTAAAGGTTTACCACTAAAGACTTCGGGAAATGCGAAGATAAGTGTATTGAATAGCAAGAATGTTAAGGAAGCTGTTGGAACTGCAGAGAAGACCAGTTGGAAGCCAGTTAAAACCTGGTATGCCTTCATTGGTTGCAGAGCATTTAGTAGCATTTCTGCATGTTCGTAATCACCTAAGAATTTTGTCTTATAAATCACAATAATTGAATTTCTCATCATGCATAAATTCAGATTTCGTATTGCAGCAGACCCTGTTATGTGCTTTTCTTTTAAAAGGCTTATGTGTATTTAATGTGGAGAAAATATCTCGTGCTAATGTTTTCGTATGTTGTACAATAATTGTAGTTCACGGATGGAAGGACATTCTGAAAGCGTAATTGCATTTGACAGTAAGAGAGGTGATGTTCATGCTTGTGTGCAAGCCACATGCACCTCACTCGTGTGCTCAACTGCAGAGTTGCCAGTTGAGGGGAACCCATCAAGTCATCCAGCTGAAGAGCAAACTGCGAAACCCAATGTAAGCATCTTATGTGCTTCTCGTAACTGTTATTGAAACATGCTTTCTTTCCAGACCAAAGGAAAGCATCCTTACACTAAGCCTCGACAACCTAGTCCCCAGCTAAGGTAAACCAAGCCAGATATTGGGCAAAATGTGAATTGTTTGTGCGGATCTTCCTGGTCTCGGTCCCAGACCCAGTTCACCGCAGCAGCGGATTGATTACATCACCGCTAACTCGAACTAGGGTCTGGAGACACTTCTATACAAATTGTTGAACACTTGCGCCATAAAATCGGCGTCCAATAGGATTTCAGGCATGCTTTAATTGGCATTCCAAGGCTACATGAGTGTTCAAGCATAGTGGTGATGTAATCCATCTGCTGCTGCAGTGAACTGGGTCTGGGACCGAGACTAGGATCTTCCCTCCCTCAATGCTGCATTGTCTCTCCTCAGTACCCAATGGAAGGAATTCCATGCCAGACGTGTAGAAGATGCTTTGGTACTGATGGCTGATATCATGTCATCCAAGCCACAGCAAACTAGCATGCAAAAATCTGCTGTACTGTCACGCCCTCCTTTAGGGAGCAGGGAAAAGAACCTGGTGATGCAACAAACAGTGACAGGTATTAATTATATTGTCTCAAGTGCATGCATACATGTACATTATGAGTCTATAAGTGTAATGTATGTATGGACTGTATATTTACAGTTTGGGTATATTAAACCATGTATATATACGCATTTGGAGTGGCACTGCTTTGTACTGGCTCATTTTAGACCAGTTGCTTCAACTGCCATTAGAATAGTACATCATCAGCAGCTAACAGTGAATCACACAAAACTGTACTCGGCTGGTAAAGGAAAGTTCTTTTTTATATTTCTGGTGAAGGCATGTTGTTTGCTGTCTTAATATAAAACATTGACTGACAATCAGCCACAAACAATAAAGAGCAAGTGTAAAGTAATATGTACATATGCATACAAAGCTCATTACTTTTGACTAGGAAAATTACAAGTACTCAGGTGCCAGTGGTTTCTGGTACCACATGTAAAAACTCTGAGGTGTTTTGGCAATAATGAGAATTGACTTATTCAAATTGATTATTAATTGCACATTATATAACGTTCTCCCCAAAACTAAGATAACAGCTGTAGAAATCATTTGGTATTTCACTAGCATGTTTGTATATTTTTAGACATTTAACCACATACAGACAACATACTCAACAGTGTTTGTGCAAAAAGAAAAGGTTGCTCTAGTAGCTGTGCCTTTTTGCAGCTTTACAGCCGCAGACGACCTTGGGAGGAACTTTTGGAGAAAATTCTTCAGAGAGGTCGCATGACATGAGCCTCCTCACAACTAAGAAGAGGACAAGTACCACTGAGGGCCTCAGTCAGAAGGAACAGCAAAAGATTGCTGAAATAATGGTGAGCTACATGTACTAATTTACTTAATTTTAGTCCAGAAAATGTTCATGTTACTAAGGATATGGGATCGTTTCCGCAAAAAGAGACCTAACGCATACATTGTAACATTTCCAGTATGCGCAATAGAAATGTAATGCTTGCGTTGAAATGTATGGCTAATTAAAATTTCAGTGCCTTACAACTTTATATTAGATACTCCGGTTCTCAGTGCATAAGAAGCAATGTGTAGAGGACATTTCAGACTTCTAGATTATTTTTAAAAAAACAAATCGTGAAAAAACATGCGTTAGGTCCCTTTTCGTGGTAATGATCCCAAATATGTATTTATGAGTATTTTATACTAAAACGTGTGGTTTGAATATCCAACTGGATTCCTTGGGAATTTGGTCCTCAGAAGCACATTTGCAAAATGGCATGCATTTTAGAGCATGGTAGACAATAGTGCCAGGTTGCCAAAAGCATAGACTCTTCTTCTCCCCGCCCATTCCTTCTAAGCAAGCTTAACAGAAATGTATTTACCTATATCCATTATTTGATTGTTAACTAAAGTGTGAATGGAATTACGGTGTATTTTTAAAACATTCCATTTGTATTGTAGCCATTTGACTTCTTACTCTAATGGATCTCCTTTCATGTAGGCTTCAATGGAATACGAAGGTAGTAGTGTATCCTCTGAGAGTGTTGCCGCATCCATTGACTGGGAGCAGGTGGACAAACTATTGGCTGTGTAGAGTGAGTGCAGATGTGTCTGTGTAATCATTCTGGACATTTCCTGACTTTTTGTGATCGTTCTGTCATTAGAATACCTAGGAGTCATGTAATATTGTGCAAAATTGTTTATCAAATTGCTAACTTGCCACATTTGAGTAATACATTGCAGACAGCATGCATGATTTCACTGCTGTCTCTACCTTGTTGCTCCAAGGCCACTAAGATGTCATCAACCCATGCACATTAGATATGAAAAAAAAAGCTCCAAAATCAAACCTGTATGTAATGTTTTGCAACATAGTTCACGAATGCAAAGTGTTTATGATTGCTGTTTGGAGATTAGCATTAATTTAATACCGACAAGGTTTCACTTGATATTGGTGTAACGGTTTGAGTATGTTGTACGTGCATATGAATGTGTTCCATGTACTACCATACTGTTCCTAAATATATGTGTTCCAAACTCTGTGAAAGGGTATCACGAATGTGTCGAGGTGTAGGCTATACTATCACTGAATTTAGATCACAATCATAATTTTTTCCGTGGCCAGTATGAATGCAATTAAATCCACCAGCTTGTGTTTTCATTCTTGCCACCTGGCAGGGTTGGATACACTTGTTTATACTGTTTATACAATCTTCGTTTGAATGAGATGTACATGTACACATATGGACTGGGTAGTATGCATGCTTGTGGATTCTTAATGCTATTACAATTATTCAATCATGACATTAATACTGTCCTCAACATTTAGATCACTGTGAATTAAAAACCGCTTGAAAATGATCACTAAATAATTTGGATCACGAATATTTGGAACAGTATGGTATGCAAATGATCTCCCTAAAAAGTACCGACATCTGTCTAAGGACAGGCAAGTCCACATTCTCTGAAATTCAACTCCAGCTGTGAACTTTTGCACACCTCAACATGTCAGTTCACCTCATTATAACGACCAGGTCACAGCTGACCTTGCATTGGACTGTCTGTCCCATGGTCCGTCACACACTACAGTCCTTTCAACATGGATTTGCTCTCCACTCTTGTCAGTGGGAGGTAAAACACAGGGTCTTAATATTGGCCACCTCCTGAAGGCAGTAGTCTGTGCAGTCTCTCACTTCTTTTCTTAAGTAGTGCATGTGCATTTGTTTTTGTTTTTTTGTTTTATTCCATATCACTTTTTGCTTCAATGTACCCCTCAGTACCCTCTGGTTGTGTCCACAGCACATGGCTTTGCTTTCAGAGCTGTAGGATAGCAGAATGAATTTATGCGTATCTGTTTTTTGCACTTGTTCTATGATCTATTTAACGGTATTATTACTATTCTCAAAGATGTTGATGTAAAATTTTGTACGTTGGGGCATGTGTGATATATCTGATATGGTAAGTATCTGTAGTAACTTGAGAATGGTATTATGTTATATGTATGAGTAAACAAGATCACATGGAGCTTGTGAGACCCCTTGCACATATGCAGTGTATAGTTTGGTTCTGTTTGTGTTCATTTGTCTGCTTTGATTCATAAAATAGTAGCCAGTATCAAGAACTAGACAATACAACAGTATATGTCAGTTTAAGGCTGTTATTATGATTCAGTCATGGGTTTCAATAAATGTCATGTATTGCCAATATACATGTAGCTGAATGCATGATCATCGCATCATCTCCAGATAGTGATCAATACATCATGTCAATTGATTTTTGTTTTGCCACATTTTTCCACTGTTAAAAGTGCATGCTTTCTTTGCACTTCAATTTGATCATCTACATTTTGATATGTCTTCACTCGTGTCTATAATACCAGATTTTTACGAATAAATTATCAAAAGGACGTAACCTTACTCAAGAGTATGCAGCCTAACATGTAGCAGGTCTTTGTATTTAACCTGTACTTGCATGGGGTGATTAGATAGCAATGTTGCGGACTTATTTTCAATGGAAGAGCAATGGAGCTGCAGTAATATGAAATACTAGTGTAATACGCTATGCATGAATTGCATGACCAGTATGTCTGCACATGCGTGATGTAATCATTATTAATTCAATACACTAATCATTCAATCCTTACTACTCCTTATCAATGCAAGTTGTTTTGAAGGCCTTGTACATTCTCCTGCATAAGCATTTGGCGCACTCCTTGACGTCTCTGTTCCTCCAAACGACAAGGGCGTCAGCAAGGGAGATAAGGATAAGCAAATCATTTGCCACTAAGGTGATAAGAGAGAGAGTCAAGCTATTTGTGTCCAAACCTAGCACCACAGTGTATCTCTATGGACTAGGAACAGCAATAACGTGAGAGCAATAGTTGAACCATGAAGCAAAGCCACTGTCACAAGTGCTCTGATGTCTAGACTTCTAATTTCACGATTCCAACGCCCTCCAATTTCGATTTTTCTGACTGTTTTACAAGCGGCTCAGCTACAGTGCAAAGCTTTTCTACGTAGTAGAAAATTACAATGTTGAGAATCATGGGAGTAGTTCAGATCAATTATGGACTCCTTAATAAGGTTGCTGTTTAGCTGAAATTTATTTTCTCTCCCATCCGCTGAGCTTGGCCCCATGCAATGTATGGCTTCAGTCTCTTCACCACTATTTAACAATTAGGTTGCAAATTAAAATAAAAGATGGGTTGTGCCAATGTTGCATTAAGTTAAAAATTCCTGTCTGATTGCTTTACTTTAAGTTCCATTGTATCATCTTTGTAAGGGTAACCTTTACATGGGATTTGGTATAGTCTTATAAAATTTACATAATGCATGTACTGTACCTAACATATACATGTATACTGTCCTCTGGCTGGAAATTTGCTAGCTGTGTATCGTCCAAGCTACCTCTGAATAAGCCCCCCTGCCTTTCCTTTGTTCTTCCAAAGCACCTTATCACCAACTTTAATCACCCATGTATTTTTCGATGCGCTTTGATGTTTGCGATGTAGCAGAATCTGCTTTTTTTGAGAACTGTATGTATGTATACATGAGCAACCATATTAAATGTACGTGTCTATGCTATTGAGTTCCTTGATAATGCCATAAACGATAACAAACCTTTTGTAAACTGTGCTCTGTATAAGCCAGTGAGTTTTGGTGAATATCTTCGCCCATAGGTTCATTTCCAACCTGAAGTACAGTATTTCTTGTGCTTGAATTGAATGTTAAAGAGACATTGTGATTTTCCTACCAAAGGCATCCTCATAAGGAGAATATTTAGTTGAAGTGTCTGAACTAAAGTGAGCAAATAAGACAGCTACCAATGCTTTGTCCCATTCATCACTGCAATCAGCAATACAATGACAAATGCAACTAACCATATGTCTGATTCATATGTTCACATAATCCATTTGACTGGGGATGAGCAGAAGTGATCTGATGATCAATTTCAAAGTTTTTGCACAGAAAATCTACAATCTAGGATAGGCTATGTACATTCACTCAAATATAAACCACCCATGTGATACACATAGACTGCTGCAAATTGATTCATATTCTGTGATAAGGTGTGTATAGCATACCCATTGGAAGTGTTTGGAGGTGATTGAACCACCACGTTGTAGGTAAATGTATCACCGCTTGGGTGGTTGTTGTGGATCTATATACACACACCACCCCCTCTCTCTCCCACGCACACACACAAAATTTATATCGACGCATACAGTACCTGATTCACAAATTCCGGTCCCTGATGCATGTCTTCCGCCCAATGCAGTGAGTACATGAATGTTGCTACACTGATCGACACTGATAGCACTTTTGTTCTGCAATTAGCAGCTGCTTCTGAGAAGTATTCTGTAGCAGCAATGATGTATAGCTATTTCCTCTAGGTGTCAGTGTTAGGGGACCAATGCTATCCACTCCTCACCATTCCTTTAGGTGTCAGTGTTAGGGGACCAATGATGTCCTCTCCTCTAGGTGTCAGTGTTAGGGGACCAATGCTGTCCACTCCTCACCATTCCTCTAGGTGTCAGTGTTAGGGGACCAATGCTGTCCACTCCTCACCATTCCTCTAGGTGTCAGTGTTAGGGGACCAATGATGTCCTCTCCTCACCATTCCTCTAGATGTTAGGGGACCAATGATGTCCTCTCCTCACCATTCCTCTAGATGTTAGGGGACCAATGATGTCCTCTCCTCACCATTCCTCTAGGTGTCAGTGTTAGGGGACCAATGATGTCCTCTCCTCACCATCCCTCTAGGTGTCATTGTTAGGGGACCAATGATGTCCTCTCCTCACCATTCCTCTAGGTGTCCGTGTTAGGGATGTTCATTCCCTCACCATTCCCATAAAACTGGTCATAAGTACGGGCTGCAAGTGTTGGGCTTTTGACAGAAGGATTTGTTTTTTGGCAGGTTCACATCCATAAACAGAACAGCCTGTTGAGAAGTATTAATGTGGGATATTGAGCTGCGTACCCATTGTGATGAATTATCCTGGTGCATCAGTGCTTAGCCAATAATGTGTTTTAATCCTGCATGATTCCGGTGTGATTTCTGCCCTGATGCCCCCACTGGAGGATGTACGGCATTCAGTGAAAGCCTGTCTTCTGTCTATGTCTTCCAGAATAACAATTCTTTTTTATGTAGTACATCGTACATGTATCTCCTTCAATTTGAAAGCACTTTCAAATTATACGTCTTAGGCCATCTGTAGCATCCAGACCTGGCATGGGATACCTCCCTTCTGCAAGGTAAATTTTGACCTGCAACAGTGTCTTGTCACAGGTGTTTTTGCTGACAGCTTTGCATTCACACAAGTCTTGCAAAAGAGCAAAATTGCTCTGTCTATTTAGTGCACGCAGACAAGCGTATATAAGTGCATCCAGGGATTTCAGTCTGGGGGGGAGGGGGGGGGGGGGGTATGGGGGCTTGACACAGGTCAAAAGTTTTAAATTGGGCCATATAAAACAGTTGACACTATCGTGCATTTATACTTGTAGTATTGATTACTAATTATAATAGCATTAATACAGATAAATATTAATACATGCACATGTATCAGCATACAAAATACATGCACCCTTTACATACACAGTTCATGATCTACATGAAGAGATGTCTCATTAAAGGTCAGCCGATGGTGAATATGACCTGATAAGGATAGCCCTTTGCATTGGCTCCAATCAAAGTCAAACCAAGACAACCATAGAGACTTGTAAGCACCTTTGATTTGGGGCTGTTTCTCATTATGGCAAGGCGTGAAGTCACTTGTGAAAGTGGTTGTGAGGCTTCTATTGCCAGAGGGATGCAGCACCAGCCTAATTGCATCATTTTCTGAGTGTTTCCTGTGTGTTCAGCAGCCTGCTTCTACGACAAGGGAGGAATTAAGCGGGGATGTCACTGTGACATCAAAAGCTGCAGGAGCACAACCATCCCAGTTGGCCACCAAGATATCAGCTGTCTTGTTCTCAGCTCATCAAGTCTCCATCCACAGCCAACTTCAAGATGTGTAGCCAAACCTGCTCGACGAAAAGTGTTGAATAACACATCTCGCAATGCATTATGCCTCGTGATTACATCTCCACAGCGCTTAAATGTGGTACAGTGATAACCCAATGGATCTAAAGCACTGCCAGGGCAAAAGGGACATATCATGAGGCTTGTCAGAACTTACTGAGGGATTAATACCTATAATCGCCATTTAACTGCAGTTTGGAGCTCATTTTGGGTGAAGATGTAAGCCATGACTAAGTGATGAAACAACTGATATCCAGGCCACAATGTGGGGGTGAAGAGATGGAAAGTAGTTTACAAAGGAAATAACTTTGAGCATAGAACTAAACTGTATAATTCCTTGATTGCTTGTGATAACTGTTTCTGGGGATGTGTGCGATCCAAAAGGTTGTATATAGGTTAAGCTTCAGAAAGGGGTAGTGGCGTATATCAGAGTCAAATTTCTGCAGTGATGCCATCACAAGTGATGGAGGGGTGACTCTGGCAATGTGCACAAGTTTGCACACCACGTAGTAAAATAAGCGCCACTTGAGAGTCAGCAGTTCCAATCTGTTCTAGGGCAGATAATAGGGTCAACACTGCCTGGTGTTTCTTGGCAAGAAGCTGCTGCAGAACTCTGAATCATCCATTGGAGCTCTCAAAATATCCCAAGTGTGGAATGTATGTATAGCAGCAGGGAACTCCAGCTCCAAATGCTTCGCATTTCTTAAAATTGACATATAACCCAATAGGAGAGCCTAGAGACTGGATGATGCTGAGGGCTCTTAACACTGCATGAGATTGATGTACCAGAAAGTGTACCATCATCTAAATACCAAGCATGATGTAACACATGAGCACAGCCAGTATCATCCCAATAGCATTATAGCATTCATATATTTATATTTTTGAATACTGAATGTGGCGCTAACTTCCAAGCGCGAGTTAGGAACAAGCATTAGAGAGGTTCATGGATGAAATGAGGAATGTAAGTGGGATAGGTGATGGTGCGGGTTTACCTTCTGTGTTCATTAATTAATTGTATTGCAAATAAGTTCAAATCTGTATCGTGATACATGCATGTGTGTTGCATGCCAGGCGTTTGTATTTCACTATTTTTTTGTTTGTTTTTTTTACTTTTTCTTTTTCGTTTTACAGATGACAAGAACAACTAGTGTACATTCCTAGAGCATAATTGTTCTTATATCTATCCTAACTACCGGTTAGCTGCAACAGATATATATTATATATGATCTCAGACTGTACCACATACAAAACCCCTATTCAATCGGTATTTCTCACCGAACAGATGGTAGTGGCGATATGGTTTCAGTTATTCACCTCTTGATTATATACATGTATTTTAATTGTCAGTTGTGTGGATCATGGAAGCTCTCAACAGAACCAACAACAGCAACATTTGTGAATTCGCTTCCGGCGGGTTGCAGCTTTCAACGTGGTTGTTTGACCGTACTCCAGACTATTTTTCTGACACTTACGCTCCTAGCATCGTTACTTCTCAACGTCTCCTTCGCAATTGTCGTGATTGTTCACGGGACGCTTCGCCGTCAGAAAGATGTGATGCTCACGCTAGTCCTCACTATTTGAGCGCCTCTAACAGCGTCCTTACTAGCACTCACGGGTTTGCTGCAGCGATCGTTGGTGCGCGGCGACTTGGAAAGCCGTTGTGTTACACTTTTGGAACTATAAACTATTGCGCCGTCCTCTTGAGGTTCACGTGCGTACTAGCAATCACCGTCGACCGATTTGTCACTGTCATGTATCTGTTTCGATATTCTCGACACCGCACAAAGGTTGCAGCAATCATCTTCATCGTCGGTGGTCTGCACAGTGTGGTATCGCCGCTGGTGTTTGATACAAACCTCGTGGGCTGTTACAACCTTGATCCGAGTGGTCTAACCTGCATGCCTCAAATAAGCTGCAAAGGTATCTACTGCTATGCCTTTATCATCCTTCAAGCATTCATAATCCTGAGTTTCGGCATAGTGACACCAATGGTACTCAACATTGTAATGTTTTACAAAGCTAAAAAGCTTCGTACGTCAATTTCTTGTGGAACGATCGGAGACATTGAAATGGGAGGACCGTGACGTTCGGATCGTGAGATTAGAAGTCCAGACGTCAGAGCGATTGTGCCAGTGGCATTGCTTCTTGGTTCAATTATTGCTCTTATGCTACCGTTAGTCATACTTATCTCCATCGAGATAGTGCTAGGTTTGGACACAACCAGCCTTACTCTCTCTTTTATCACAATAGTGGCAAATGATTTGTTTACCCTTATCTCCCTTGCCGACGCCCTTGTCGTTTGGAGGAACAGAGACGTCAAGGAGTGCGCCAAATGTTTATGCAGGAGAATGTACAAGGCCTTCAAACCAACCAAGGACTGAATGACATCTATATACTGATGAATAAGTGCGCACGCGCATTCATGCATGCAGACGTATATTGATCAGTACATTCTGGACCAATCTATCCTATATACAGTACTATAGCGCTCTCTTTGCTCCTGCAGATTAGCATGGAGAGCGAATGAGCTTTAACTTTATACAGCAACTTGCTTACATGTATAGACAGTGTTGTATACACCTGTACGCGCAATGGTCAGGCCCGTAGCCAGACATTGGGGGGGGGGGGGGGGGGGGGGGGGGGGGGGCGGATCTATAATGTTTTAAGGACATATGCATGGAACAAACTTCGTACAGGTCAGTAAAGTATGATACTTATACAATACACATTACCCGCGCGAACAATGTGTACATTGGCCATCCGCCATACATGTAGTATCCAGTCGTCGAATCGAAGTCAATGTGCATATATAGTGAATCGCTAATAAAAGAGTTTTTTTAATTTTATGTTACGTATGTACAAATGTAAAACAATAAATTGCAGGAATTTAATTTCAATTGGCGATCCAAGGACGGACTGCCTAATCGCCAAATTTTAGTTTTCCTGCTCCATTTGGACTACAAATATTATTATTCTGCTAATTTTATCTTTACCGCTGTCGGCTACTAATTATTATATGATTTTAAGAATTCTTGCGTGCTTTGAACCTGCAGCCACTTCTGATATCATGAGTAGAATTACAGAACAAAAAAATCCATGCACATACACCTGCAACTGTATATCAGCGTGAAAGTACACGTGATCATGCAGCTATACACTATGCAACGTTTGCACTGTATATCCCGCATGCTCAAGGCAAAGCTGCGATCTTGAAAAAGTCTTGACCATCGCTTTGTGACCACTTGTGGGAGATTGATCGTGCGCGCATCTACAATGCAGCACCGTACATAATTAAATTTATTAGGCTTCGAAGCGGACCTTATGGCCAGCGCGGGAGTGGGTATGGGCCTGCACCATTACATATATGTAATGGTGCAGGTTTACTATTCTATGCATATAGTATAAACAAAACGTTTTGTTGCATGAGACCTCTACAATGCAAAGGTTTGTGGCCCTGATTATTGCGAACGCGTCTATCTCCTATAGCCATTTAGCAATTTCCCGTATGATTTGCTCATTTTGATGGTGATTCTAAGAGGGGCTTTATGAAGAAGCGCAGATATAGTGTAAAAAGTTGCCCGACGAGTGTCAACGGCGTTGATATGTTTCTTCCCCTTTTCTGTTTCAGCAGTAGGCAACTAAGATGATAGCCACAGTGTTACGAGATGTTTGTTCTCTCTCTATTTCGTCTAGGCATGTAGCAGCATAGAAGCCATTGCAAACAATTCATCCATTTGTTTGACATCCTTAACAGGCTAAGTTTGCCAACACCCTAATGGTTATCATGCAGGGTCCAGTATCATTGCTGTAGAGCATTTTAACGCAAAACTATAATCTAGGCAGACAGAATGGCTTCACATTGATTTAAACAACGGGACAATGGGTGGAATGTTAAACATGGTCGTGCATGTGACTGCATTGGGGTACGCATGTGCCTATCAAATACATACCAAAATGTCCCAAACCCGCTTGGCAAGCATGCAATCGTCTCAGTATAGGAAGCAAGTGCAGAAATGATTCAACCACATAACCGATCAAACCGGCAAGTGGATATGCAGTGTTGCTGCATCCCGCAACCCGTCAAAAATTTTGTGCTGACTGTCATTGAAATGCAGTGGTGGGAGTGGAAAGGCAGCAAGGATGGAGTGATTGATAGAGATGCAGTGAGAAGATGTAGTGAAGATTGGTAGGTGGAGTGAGTATAGAGTGGTAGGGGATAGAGAAGTAGTGACGATAGAGTGAGGGACAAGGTAGATGTAGTGAAGGTAGGAGTGGCAGAGATGGAGATAGAGATGTAGTGAAGTGGCAGGATGGGGAGTTGGAGAAGTGTGATAATGTGATTGTTTGATGTGAAGTTACGGATGTCTAAGGGGTGTGATGATAGCAGACAGAGGCAGTGGAAATTGTGCAAGAGTGTGGTATGTGACATTTACATGTGCTTACAACATGTGTATTTGACGAATGTTTGTGTGTTGTGTGTATAACATGTTCCACTTGCTTATGTGCTTCAATCTGTTTCATAGGTAGTAGTAAGGATTATTAGCTGATGAACAGTTTCTACAATTCTTCCAGCCTCGTATGGCTGCCGCAGTAGTCACTGACAAGTCAGATTTGCATAATCAGAAACTGCTCCAAACAACATGGTACATGTTATTTGATCTTCCCTGAAGTGTTTATAACACATATGCATTGGTGATGGCAGTGTCAAATATATATGGGTCAGTTTCCGAGAAAATGAAAAGTGGCGTATATATATTTGAAGTTATAAAAATGCTTCACGTTTGAATCGCTAAAACTCCGTAACGGTTTAAGCAATCAACTTCCTATTTCGAACACTTCGTGCCACACCACTTCTCTCTACGAAAAAATATTTTGGTGTCTTACCCTTGCTCCTTACCGACGTTACAAGGCACAGTACCCCGAGGGGTTCAAAATCCAGGTAGCTCCCTGCAGGAATGTCCAAATCACTTCAAAATCGATACGCACGTAAAGGAGTCCTGTCACTGTTTATTTCTGCAGATCGTTGATTTTTACCTTATCCGTTATGGAGATACAGCAATGCAAAGTAAAGTCCACGTTTTCCGCTCGAATCGCGCCTTTCTCAGTCCCACTCGGGAGAATGGAAGCGGTTCAAGGACTGAGAAAGGCGCGATTCGAGCGGGAAACGTGGACTTACTTTGCATTGCTGTATCTCCATAACGGAAGAGGTAAAAATCAACGATCTGCAGAAATCAATAGTGACAGGACTCCTTTACGTGCATATCGATTTTGAAGTGATTTGGACATTCCTGCAGGGAGCTACCTGGATTTTGAACCCCTCGGGGTACTGTGCCTTGTAACGTCGGCAAGGAGCAAGGGTAAGACACCAAAATATATTTTCGTAGAGAGAAGTGGTGTGGCACGAAGTGTTCGAAATAGAAAGTTGATTGCTTAAACCGTTATGGAGTTTTAGCGATTCAAACGTGAAGCATTTTTATAACTTTTTATATATATAGCCACTTTTCATTTTCTCGGAAACTGACCCATATAATTATTATTATATACACCGGGTGTCCACGAAAGAACGCAATCTATCAAATGTTATTCCCGTTCAAAAGCATTGCGTTCTTTCGTGGACACCCGGTATATTCAGAAGTGACACTTTCTGCAATTTCTTCTGGTTAAAAGTTCCCCAGGGCACTTTCAAAACAGTACCATCCTTCAAAGTGCTTGGTAACTGATGTCCTTTTTGATGGATCATGCTTGCTGACATTACCATGACAACCCATCCCCACATAATATACAACTGGTTCTCCCAGAAACACAGTTACTGAGTCACCTAGTGTGCATGATCCGAATCGCATGTATGTATCAAATAGCATTATCATTCCTTACCTTAGGTTCAGCTTGGAGTTTGATATTTCAATAGGAAAGTGCTTTCTATCTATCTTCCTTACTGTGCCGCATGCACATGTATATACATGTATTGTCTTCGACGCAATAACAGAGACTCGATTAGTTCTACTTCTAATGAACTTGTCGTGGAAGACAATGTGACCTTGTCGGCTGTGAAGGTCGTTGTTAGCATTTTACTACTTTACTTCCAAGCCCTTTCTTTTTTCTTGTCATTTCACCACATTTTTTGTGCAAAGTTCTTTTAACACCATTATTTCTTGTTTGATGGGTTTCATTGGCATATAGTCTTTTATAGTGGACTGAACTTGAAACTGGATCATGCATGGTATATACAGATTCCTCTCTGTACTTGGCTGTAACAGAGAGAGTAGAAATTGCTTTCGTCCCTATGTTTGTAGTGTGCCACCTCTCACCGTAATTTAGCATGCTGTTCATTTTGTTGACTTGTTTGTTTGTCTTTCGTACAATATTTGGATTTTGCTACTGTTATTGGTTATTGGTATTGGTTATTGGTATATTTTTGTCAATATACAGTGTATAGGTCGTAACCTAGAAGACATGTGTGACCTAAGCATACATGCAGGAGGTCACCCATGTATTTTGGTGGTTGTATAGTTCAATTAGCGATATTGCGGATTCAGTGTATAAGTTTGTTTTGTTACATTTTTAAAAATAAAAGCTACTCATTTGATCAATACGCTATATGCATGCATGCACCAATACGTCTGCTAGTTTGCATTTATTTATATGAGATGCCCCGATGGGCATTCAGTCCTTAATGATGCAGGTTGTTTTGAAGGCCTTGTACATTCTCCTGCATAAACATTTGGCGCACTCCTTGACGTCTCTGTTCCTCCAAAGACAAGGGCGTCGGCAACGGAGGTCAGGATATATAAATCGCCTGCCACTAATGTCATAAGGGAAACAGTCAAGTTAGTTGTGCCCAAACCTAGCGCTATCGCTATGGAGGCCGCTATGATCATCGGTAACGTAAAACCAACAATTGAACCAAGAAGCAATGCCACTGTCACAATCGCCCTGACGTCCGGACTTCTAACTCCCCGATCCGAACGTTCTCCCATTTCAACGTTTCCGACGGTTCCACAAGCGACTTTCGTGCGAAGCTTTTTGGCTTTGTAGAACATTACCAAGTTGAGTACCGTTGGCGTCACTATGCCGAAACTCAGGATTATGAATACTTGAAGGACGTTATAACCGTAACAGTAGATTTCTGAACATCTTATTTGAGGAACGCATATTTGACCACTCGGATCAAGATTGTAACAGCCCACGACGTTTGCATTAATCACTAAGGGCGTGACAGCGCTGTACAGACCACCGACGGTGAAGATGATTGCTGCAACCTTTGTGTTGTGTCGAGGATATTGAAACGGATACATGACAATGACAAATCGGTCGACGGTGATTGCTAGTACGAACGTGAACCTCAAGAGGACGGCGCAAATGGTTATCGTTCCGAAAATGTAACATGACTGCTTTCCAAGTCGCCGCGCACCATAGATCACCACAGCAAACCTCTGAATGCTATCAACGAAGCTGTTACAGGCGCTCAAAATAGCGAGGACTAACGTGAGTATCACATCTTTCTGACGGCGAAGCGTCCCGTGAACAATCACGACAATTGCGAAGGAGACGTTGAGAAGTAACGATGCTAGGAGCGTAAGAGTCAGAAAAATAGTCTGGAGTACGGTCACAAACAACCACGTTGAAAGCTGCGACCCGCCGGAAGCGAATTCACAAATGTTGCTGTTGTTGGTACTGTTGAGAGCTTCCATGATCCACACAACTGACAATTAATATGTGATATCAAGAAGTGATGGACTAGCTGAAACCTTATATCACCACTCTACCACCTGTTAGGTGAGAAATATACCAAGGTTATACACGATTTCGCTTATGTCATGCACGGAGCGGTGTCCTTGCAGTAACATATGCATAGATATTAGAGTAGAGGGATTGGAAACGAGTCACGTGAGCGCATCAATGGCTGTGTGCACTCCGCGTTACATCGTTAACACTTACCGAAGTACTCAAAATCGTCCAAATCTGAAGTAGCGTTGGTTTTGCTGTCCTATTTCCTGCTGAAGCCATTCACATACGTAGAAAAACATTTGTAAGCGTTTTTGGTGGTGACTGGCAAATTGCGACAAATTTGATTTTCAGGACGCCTCGCACTCTCGTACCTCTTGTGTTCAGGCTGCTGTGCGTATTGATCAGTTCATCGTAGTTTGTTGTTGGTTAGGCCTATTTGTATGTCTTTAGCTACTGTTTGCGTCCTTTTTTAAACATGTCATGCCGCGAAATACGCGTCGAGTGTGGATAGTGTCCATTTCACTTGCGTACCTTTTTCTGGCCATTTGTAGGTAGTAGCACTATTTCATCTATATATTTTGAACGTCCGGTGTCTGTTGTGTATCCTTAAGTGTAAGACACCTCGCCGCGGTAACCTTATCTGTAGCTGATCATGTCTAGGAGTTTTAAGCTTCTACGAAGGAAGCACTATTCAATTAAGAGAAAGTTTCCATTCCCTTCATGTCTCAATATACCATTTCATATCCTACAAAGAGTCCACCAGCCACCTTTCGTGGAGACAATGTACACCCAACGCATCCATCTTGAAGCTAATAAACCTTAAAAGTGCTGTAACGCGGAGTGGAGTTGTTTATTAGTGCCAATCCCTCTACTCTAATATCTACGATATATATGTTCCGCACGGATGCGTAACTTCGCCGGTTACGTAACCGGTCGGCCCGATGCATAGTGTGTCAGGTTACGTAACCGGTCGGCCCGATGCATAGTGTGTCAGGTTACGTAACCGGTCGTCCGATTGTGTAACCAATATTCATAAAAGTATTGTGTATATACATATGCATGCGTTTTAACAAAAATGATGTATCGATCAATAATTGTTCCACACAATAATGATAACTAATTAATTCAACGCTTAACGAAGTCAGTGCAATCATAAATACGGAACAGTTTATGTATAAAGTCAAGTGCATGAAGAGCTTTGGACGGAAGCATGAGTACATCTTAAATGGTAACATCTTTGACATGCGCCACATTGCACCATGCATATCCCCGTAGGTATCCGGCGTCATACACTTCTATTTTCACTTCAAAATAACTTTCTGCTCTTTTTCTTGCTTTCTTATCAACAGTATGGAATGGTGTTTGTTAGTTTTGAAACACTCCAGAAGATGGTTTCTCATCTTTCTTTGATCAAATGTCTATACTGGCCAAGTGCTGCATGTAACGCAAAGGCAATCGCAAATACACCACAGTCATTGCACATTGCCTTTGGACTTGTGGAATATGCACAGCTAAGTAAGCATTTTGTTTTTCATTGCTTTCCTCAGTCATTGTTATTGTTCTGTATACTTGACATAACTGATTAGTTAAAGCAGATGGCAAATGGCCTTTGTACTTATGCCAATCATACACAGTAACTTTACCACCTAGGCTAGAAGATGTTACCCAATGTGAGTGAGAAACAAGATGTATTTGAATAGTCTGCCTTTAGTATAAATGAATTCATCGATCTGCCAATAATGTACTTTGCCATCCATCAATATGTGAAAATTGACGCTTTAGAATTTCTTGTGCAAGGGACATATGCTGATCTGTAAGCCAGTCTCCAGTTTCAATGATTTTTCTCATCTCTGCAGAAAAACAGACTCCACACTTGTTCTGTAGAGGGAAAAAGATATACTGTCATGCAATGGTATTGAAAGAAATTTATTTGATCACGTGCACAAAACTAACATATTTCATTTTTTGCTCACCCTTGTAACATGAGCTCCAGCACTCACTGGTACTATACCATTCTGTGGTGCATCAACATCAATATCAGACTCATCACAAATGATACTGCAGGCTGATGAATCTTCAATATTCACTTTGTAAAGAGGTTTTAATACCACACACTACTTCATGCTCAGCTCCTTTGGTCTTCAGATCATTACTGATTTTACCCTCTTTATTGTCACAAATTGATCCATAGTGGCAATGATTACTACATTCAACTTGCAGGTGCATCTGTTTTTGGTAAAACTATTCCAAGGAGCCTGCAACTTTGCTGCTCAGTTCTCTTAAGGATATTACTGGCATTGTTCTCCAGCCCTCTACTGCAAACTCAAGGGAACAAGTGAAAAGTTTCATATCCCCAGCACCATAGCAGGTATTCAGCACTCCTACCTTACAGCAAAGTCGATACAGGGTACAAGCCTTGCCCACAAACAAACAAAATTTACACATGAGGCAGCTGCCTTGAGGTTTACAAGTTTTCTGCTCTGATACTTTGGCAAACAGCATCCATTCCAAAGTATAATGAGCTTGCTCAACTAGACCTTGGGATTGTGGGTGGCGAGGCCTTCCACTGACCAGTTGAACTTGCCCTGGCCAGTCATTAAGAATCCTGTGATAACATTGTTTACAAATTCTCTGCCATTGTTGCTATGTAGTATGCTTGGAAGGCCCATAACTGGGAATGCCTACTTCTCCAACGCCTCAGCTACATCATGAGCACCTTTATTGACCAAGGGAAATGAACTTGGACCAGTGATCAGTAATGTGCAAAATCCACTTGAAATCCTCATCTGGAAGATGGTGCATGTCAATGAGATCAATCTGTAAGTGGGCAGATAGAACTGTTAACAGACGTAGTTAGCAGCTACACAAGCCCTATACCTGAAGCCGAGATAATAGGCCATGGGCTACAATACGTCTGAGCGGAGGCTTCGTAGCTTGTGGCTTGCGCAGATGACAAGCTGAGCACAGCTTTATATACTGCTCAACAACACTTCTTGGCAAAAAAGATTAGGTACTCTGGACCAAAAAGACCAGCTAACTGTATGCAGTAGGCATATGCATATGTTACATACCAAAGGGAAACGTCTTCTTAACACCAGCATGCAAACCTTCATTATTGTGGATTTGCTTCAAGATGTCACAGAACTCCTCCACGAACGCCACTCGACAATATCCCTTCATCATTGTTCTATCATTTTGTGACTGCACGAAGGTAGCTGATGTAATTTTTTTACAAACGTTAAAAATACACAATGGTATGTAGCCAACTTAAGGCTTGAAACCAGTTGTGACGGAGCTTCGGTTAACCGGTTAACCGACGGTTAACCGATCGCGAGAATTAAATAACCGCCTCAACCGGTTCTATTTCAGCTAAATAACCGCTTCAACCGGTTGTTAAAATATTAAGCAACCACAACCGACCGGTTGATATTTTATTGAGGAGTTGCAAGTGGCGTCATGTCCGTCTTACATCTACCAATAATGCTGGGCGCGAGAAAACAATAAGCGGACGAAAGCGAACAATGGAGAGATTCATCTCTTCGTTGTATGCATGCTGATACTTACAGTAACTTTATTATATTTGGAACAGTGTCCAGCAAAATCACCCCTATGATACTATCAAATTTTACAGGACGAGCAAAAGAAAAGTAACGCTCGAAATTGAAATGTATGGCTACTTATAAATTCAGTACCCTATAAATTTGGATAGCTCATGCGTAAGGACCATTCGCTAGAAACTCTTTGGAGTTCACGGAAAATTTGAAAACTTGAAAAACTATCCAGAAGGGTGACTTTGCTGAACACTAGCAACAAGGCGAAATTCATAGGGGTACGCCGCGGACCATCTTTTTTGCCATGTGGCAAAGCCCGAGGTTGTGCTGGTTTAACTTTTGGTCCCATCGATTATGCAAAAATAATCGATAATTAATTGTGAAACCGGCAATAACCGGTTGTTTTAAAACGAACAACCTCAACCGACCGGTTATTTTTTTAAACAATCACTTAACCGACCGGTTTTTAAATTTTAATAACCTCTTACAACCGGTTTTTTCTAAACTAACAGGTTTCAAGCCTTACAGCCAACTAGCTTGTTACATTGGCTGCACAATTCGAGATCAAAGACAAATAACCTACTTCCTTTTCTTCCTACGGCCACAACTAGCGCATCTCGAATGCCTGCTTCTGGGAAGTCCAATAAGCGAAATCCACTGCGCTTGACCAGGTGGCGAAAATACTTCTCGACATCAGAATTTCCCTTCAGGTATGAGATAATCCTTTTCCCATACGCTTCACTGATGACAGCACTTCGTGACCTTGGAGCATCTTGCGAAAATGTACGCTGTAAGCATCAAACACTTTCTTCTCACTCGAACTCCTATGACACGTGCTATTATTTATTTACCATCGGCTGGTTACGTAACAGGCCGTCCGGTTACGTAACCGGTCAGTGATGCTCCGTGCGGAACATATATGTTCCGTACGGAACATATATATGTTGAAATGTACATGTAAGGTACGACGGTGATAAAACCACACTTTCAATGATATTGCATGTGCTACTCCAGGACTAAAATAGACAGCAAAAGGAATGAGGTTTAGTATGTACATGTAGTAACAAAATATAAATGAATTACATCCAGCAACTGACTGGATGCGACGACTGTTCGGTTTTATATACGTTCAGAGATAGTTATCAAATACAGTGTTCACTAAATGAAATTACCTGCATGAACTACAAAACCATGCGTGCATAGTTGACTCATTAAAAAGGCGCTTGCTGATCACAACTTTGGTGCCTTTTACCTAAAGCACCATTTAGTGGAGCCAAGTCCCTGACCATATATTGGGGCCTGTGGTGACTACGGTGGGGTCTGTTCCACTATAGATCATGAATAATTGTGACATTTTTTGGTTGTGGGTTCGAGCACAGGGCGATTGCACGTGCTAATGCGAGGCCTGTTTCCAGTATTATCTCTGGTTGCGTCACTGAAACAGTTTGGATAGATAATTAAACCTTATGTCATGAGGTCAGTTTTTTATTTATTTTTTGTACACTAGCCGCCTGTTCTGTTAAGTTGAAAAAGAAGAGAAAAAAACGCCTGGCATGCAACATACATGCGTATATATTTTAACTTTGCAGGACAGTTAATAAATTTATTTATTAATGCCAATAATGCACCCAGCTTAACATGCATGTACAGTGTACTGCTTGAGGATGATGATGTTCTCACAGCTCGCGTATGGTTTCAAACACCTCTACGTAGTCATCGGTGTCGTCCGAGCATCATTTGATTTGGCCCGTGCAATTCCGGCTGTAGACGATGGTGCCCGAGGACGTTCAGAGCGAAGATTCTTAATGCATCCTTTACTATCGTCGTGCCACAAATTCCTGAAGCAGCAGAAGGACGTGGTGTTGAGCGCTAGTCTTTCCATTGCAAACATCTGTTTGGGTGTTTTCCTAACATTACATCATGGATCATAGAAAGTTGGCTACTTGGGAAACTATCGTGCTACGTACTTGGAAGGATAGAGTTTTTCTTCTCAATTATGAGGTACACACTCATATTAACAATCACGGTGGATCGATTCGCCGTAGTCATGTATCCATTTCAGTATCCTCGAACAGCACAAAGGTTGCGGCGCTATCTCCATCGTTTGGTGGTCTGTACAGCGCAGTCACGTCCCTGGTGTTAGATGCAAACGTCGTGGGCTATTACAATCTTGGAGAGATCGGTCAAGTATGCGTTCCTTACGTAAAATGCTCCGAAACGTTCTGTTATGTCTACGTCACCATGCAAGTGCTCACGCGATCATGACTTTTGGCATAGTGGCACCGTTCATACTCAATATTGTAATGTTCTACCAAGTCAAACAACTTAACACGGCAGTCACTTGTGGAACGATCTGAAACGATCTGAAACGTTGAAATAGAAGGGCCTGGTGAGAGCATAAAAAGACGCGGTGCGAAGTTCATGCAGAGCGATGGTGACGGTCGCTTTACTTCTTGCTTCAATCGTTGTTCTTACGACACCATATGTTCCGCAAAGAACTTGCTATAGATTTTAATGTGGACGTCGGCGCCCGGCCTTTTTGATTGCTATGGTGACTGCTGATGTTTTTCTTCTTGTCCCCATTGTCGACACTGTTGTGGTATGGAGGAACGAAGACGTCAAGGAGAGCGCCGCATCCCAATACACGAGACTACTCAAGACCTTCACAGCGATCAGTATACTGATGAGTACCTATATATATGGTTGACGACATCATCTCATCAACTACGCTTGACTTCTCTCGTCCCAGACTCAAGCACCTATAGTCAGTGGTATGCACAATATGTCTAAAATGCTATTTCGCTTGCATGTGATATTAGAGCTGGTCGAGTCTTTACAATCTACCATGCATGCACAATATGGAAATTGTTTTACTTGGCTTATAGCTAATCAGACAAAGGTAGACTTTGCTGAAGAGCATTGTATCAGTGAGCTATGTGCTAACATAGCCACACGATCTGCTCCAACTTGGTGGACATTGAATCAAAATATGCTATATAGTACCCTTAATAGCACAAGTTCACGCTCACATGATAAATTACCTCAAGACAATTTTGTGCCAAACATAAACTCTTCTAAGATCTTTTGACGAGTGTCAGTGAAACTCACGATTGTGCATGAGGAACAATGCGGCAGAGTCATTCCAAACACAGCACTTTGCCCCTAATCAAAACAGTATACACAAGAAAAACAAGGTTTGAAACAATGAGGACTAGTACAAATATCACATCTTTCTGAGGGTATTTAAGCATTTTATGAATACACTGCATTAATATTGTGACGGACATTGAGAAGCAATGATGCTAGATAGAAAGAGGTGGCATGGAAAGCAATCAGCCATGTTGAAAATGGTGACCCAGAAGTGTGTATTCACAATGCTCGTCGCTGGCATTGGTACTGTTGAGAGCTCCCATGCCGCAGAATTGGTCAGTTATCAAAAAATGATGAATTTTCAATGTTGCATATATTTATTGATATCAGTTGGTGGGATATTCCAAGGAAAAAGGCCATCATTCCCCTCCTCTATCAAAAATAAGTCTAAGCATTGCTCAATATGGATTCTTTATTACTTTCTTACCAAACAGATAAATAAATAATGCACACGAGTCACAATTGTACCTGCCATCATTCTGAAATATGGACACACTCCTTGAGCACATTGAGGGTACAGTATATCAGGTACAGGTAGTGAGACCCAGATTTAATTTGTACCAGTATAAGTGAAGAGTTGTTCATTTTGTGGGATCAATACACAGACTCATAGCAATGTTCAAGAACCCCTTCTGCATGTGGAATGGAACAAACCAAGCAAGTTTGTAAGCTATCAATGCACGACATGTCAGGTACAATCATGCATGACACGGTTGAATATGTGATCTACTTATTTCCACATCCAAACTGCCTGTTCCACTGAATGTACAAGTCAAGGTCTTTGTTTGAAACACTTGGCTTGACAACTTGCAACGCCAGTTCAAAATCTGACAATGTGACTGGTCGAACCTAGTTACATGGATAACAACAGTACACTGGAGCTCATCTTTCTCCTCCTGTAAAGTTTCCCTTACTTTTAAGCTCCTCCCCTTCTCTTTACAACCCCACAGACCATACTCTTCCTTGCAGCCCTCTCTGTTCCAGCAGAGTCCCTCCTCCCCCTAGTTCCCAACTACCCTCCCCCTAGCTCCCACTCCCGCCCCCTAGCCCCCACTCCCTCCCACTAGTCACTCCCTCCCCCTAGCCCCCACTCCCTCCCCCTAGCCCCCACTCCCTCCCCCT